>CAUYQG010045203.1:0-43152 GCA_963574415.1 Tarsius wallacei | reverse complement strand
CTGCAGTGAGCCATGATCGTGCCACTGCCCTCCAGCCTGGGCAACAGAGTGAGACCCTGACTTAAAAAACAAATACAAAAAAAAAAAAAAAAACCCAGGCATTGGCAAGGCTGTGGAGAGAAAGGAATGCTGGTACACTTTTGGTAGGAAAGTAAGCTAGTTCAGTCCTTGTGGAAAACAGTGTGGCATTTTCTCAAATAACTAAAAATTGAGCTACCTTACGATCCAGCAATCCCACTTCTGGGAATATACCCAGAGGAACAGAAGTCACTCTATCAAAAAGACACCTGCACATGATTACAGCACTATTCACAGTAGCAAAAAACCAACCCAGATGCCCATCGAAAGTGGACTGGATAAAGAAAATACGGTACACACACGTGGTGGAATATTATGCAGCCATAACGAAGAACAAAATCAAGTCCTTTGCAGCAGCATAGATGCAACTGAGGAACGTCATTCTAAGTGAACTATCACAGAAACAGAAAACTGAATACTCATGTTCTCACTCATAAGTAGGCCCTAAGCATTGGGCACGTGGGATGCTGGCACTGCTGGTGAGAGGAGGAAGGGAGTGGGGATGAGGGCACAGCCACCCACTTAGTGCCACGTCCACGACCAGGGGCAGAGAGCCGCCAGAGGCCCACACCTCAACCGCACACAATTTGCTTACATGGCAAATCCTTGCCTGGACCCCACAACTCTAAAATAAGAAATTTAAAAAAGGAAATTCATAAACTAAAAAAAAAAAAAAATCTGTGTGATTTTGAGAAGTAAATTAAACACTGAACTGCCATCATCTATAAAATCTAGGTAAAAACAATACCTGCCTTTTAGGGCTGTCGTGGGTCTCCGCTTGAAGCGACAGGCATAAAACTGAGCACATCATGAGCCATTAACACATGACCGTAGTTTCCTCAATCTGTAATTTGTTCCGTACTTCCAGCCACTTATCCGAGTCCTGATCCTTTCTCAAAGTCCTTCTCAAGTCCCACCTCTTCTCTAAGCCCTCTTCAAATTTTATTCTCACCTTTCCATGCATTCTTGAGAACGCTGACATAAACGAATGCCGGTACTGACCTCTAATGCAGGACACATCGTGGTCCCTTAGTAGCTTCTTTAATTGATGGATTGATGATGAGAAGGGGAAAGAAACTACAGCAGATGCAGCTAATACCCAGCCCCGCATCACCTGGGCCTGCCTGAGTTCGTTACAGCTGTGGTGGGCAGTTTGACCATGCCCATGGATGGCGTATTCTGGTAGGCTCCGGCAGGATGGAGCCCAGCTGCCCACAGCAGGGCTCCACTCGTTACAGGCCCTGCATTGGCTTTGCTCCCTTCCCTGCCTCACCTCCTTCATGCCCGCTTCAGCTTCCTGGAATCACCTCCAAATAAACAACCAGCATCCAAGTCCTTGCCCTGGACTTTGCTTTTGGGGAAACCCAACGAGGACAAAGCACTAGCATTCCCGAGTCTGTACTGTATGCCAAACACCATGTTAGACATTCTCTTTTCAGTGTCTTCCTTCACGGTCTCAACATTCTTGTGGGATTGAGTATTATTCTACCCATTTTGTAGTGACAAATCAGAAAGCCAAGACTCAAGATAATTAAGTGACTTTCTCAGGGGTATCGACAGTACCAAGTAGCAAACCTAGCTATTCAAATGCTACTTTGGGTGCTTCTTTCTGAATTGGTAATTGTACAGGAAAGAGAATAAAACATTTTAGGATAATGCTAAAGAAACATAGTAGAGAAAATGGAGTTAGGTAAAATTAGATCTCTTTCTTAGGTTGGGCCAAAATGTGACAAACCAAGATACAGAAATGGAATATAATAAAATAATGTCTGGGAACATTGTGCGTTGAATCTTAGATGTCATTTAAATGCCTTATTTATAGTCCACTTTCGTTATTCTGGGAAATAGAGACGGAAAGATACAACAGCAGACAGCTACTCAAATGAGTCAGATTTCCTAAGAAGGTGTTAGAAGATGAAGCTGATCTGGCCTCTATGACGTTGGAAAAAGAATTAGACAAAGTGGACTTTTCTGAGTGCCTAGATACTGAAAAGAAAGGCTTAGATTGATGAGAAAAATGATTGAGAAAAATGTTTCTTCCATGTTAAGATTCTCATTCGGAATTGATTTTTTTTAATCTTCCCAAGTCACACCGGCCATGTACATAAGGGTGATTGAATTATGACGTGCAATGTCAAACCCAATAAACATGGGAAAGGAGACAGCTGGGAAAATGTGAACAGAAGCAAAGGACAAAGATATGTGTTCTATAGACAGAGGCAGGCATTAGGGGAACAATGCATTTGCTGGGTTTTTAGGTACTATAAACCGTTCAGCTGGAATTAGGGGGTATGGCCCGATTGAGCTGATGCATGTCATTCTCAGTGGTGCTATGGTCTCGCTGTCAACTCAAGTTTATCCTTTTTTTTTTTTCTTTGTATTTGTTTTTTAAGTCAGGGTCTCACTCTGTTGCCCAGGCTGGAGGGCAGTGGCACGATCATGGCTCACTGCAGCCTCGACCTCCTGAGCTCAGGTGAACCTTCCACCTTAGCCTCTTGAGTAGCTGGGATTAGGGGTGTACGCCATCATGTGCAGCTAATTTCTTTATTTACTTTTTTTGTAGAGATGAGGTCTCACTTTGCTGCCTAGGCTGGTCTTGAACTCCTGGCCTCGAGCAATCCTTCCACCTCAGCCTCCCAAAGTACTGGGTTTATAGGTGTGAGACACTGTGTCCAGCCTTGAGTTTATACTTCTTAAAAAATAAGGATGATGAATTTGTATGAAGTAGAGCCCATTGCCTTCATAGAAAATTAAGACCTCGATTTTCATGAAGTTTGAGAACATTTGATATTTCTGTGAAGAGCTGAGATTACCAGACAAAATGCATGGTGACTCTTTCTTATGTATTTACCTCCGCTGTGTTTCTGTTGGCCTTTGTAATGTCACATGGAATCATACAGAACTAGTCATTTGAACTGGGCATTATAGTTCAATTCCTTTGAACTTTTGAATGTTTTCCACTTATGTATAACCCAAAAGTATTACATCATAACATTTACTGAAAATTTATTAGCTCTGCTGTGAAGTCATATAGTTTAGAACCCTAGAGAAAGTGACTTCTAGCCAACTAAGCTTTTACGGTGTGCCCCGTAATTCACATTTTAATAAATGTCATTTTCTAAGTGCATTACATCATGTTTTGGCTACAACCCAGCTGAATTCTGAGAGAATAAGAGAAACGTGCTTTCTGGCTGATTCATCCATATTTTATTTTACTTTTCATTAAGAAATTACTCTTTGAAGAAAATCAATAGTCTTCTGTGACTGAGGGGAGAGGTTAGTGTGTTGCAGTGGTGCATTCTAGTATCTCAGATCAGACCGCCTTTAGCCAGCTGTTGCTGATAGAGTGTTTTTGTCCTTCCTTGTTCTTGCAGCCTGGGTACATGGCGATCCCCGGAGAGCGGCCTACCCTACAGACAGCCAGGGCCACTTCTGTGGCCAGAAAGGCACCCCCAATGAGTGAGTATGGCCACCTTTGCTTTGCATAATTTTGCTGTCTGGAACCTATAAATCACTTTTACATTAATCCTATTAGACTTCTTATGAAGATTGAAATTCACAAAGGAGACCTTCCCAGTCCCTTTTCTTATAGATAGCTATAAGCAGTCTAGAGGTTTCGTCCTATATGAATTAAGACACAATGTCATTGTCATGCAGCATTTTATTAAGAATGCATGAACATGCTGTGTAGTAAAAATATAATTACAATGAATAGATTGGACCAATGATTTTTATCAGAGGACATATTTTTAAAGAGCCTTATAAACATGAGTTGTTAGAAGATTGAGTTGTGAGTAACTGCTGAAAAGCTAGACGGTATAGTTGTTAAAATTATTTTTGTCACAGTGCCTACTGATCAGTCATTCCAGCTTACAAAGCTAGGGTCACACCCAGAAAGTCTTCAATGTCTGGTAGGCTTTTCAAGGCAGTTCGTCTGCTGTGGACAGTGCCCAGAGTAGCTGAAACAAACAAGGATGGACGTTCCATCTAATTTCTCTTTAATGTTAATCATAAGAGGAGTTTACAGTTCTGAAATCCAATGTTCTTTTTTTTTTAGCCCAAAAATATCCCCTATGAATCTCACATTTTTATAAAATTTTCCTTCATTTCTCACGGGTCCATTTCTTTTTCTGCGAATACCTGGGGTTGCTGCTAGAACTCCTGGTTCTTCAAAACCAATTCAGTTTCTGTAAAAGCTGTTTTTGGTGGTTGCAAAGAAAGAAAGAAAGAAAGAAAGAAAGCAACACCAGCTCCCCTCTTCAAACAACACCAAAAACATGGCTATGTTCTCTGTGCTGCCCATTTATTAACTGTGGTGCTTATGACTCCAAAAGTTGGAGAGATTCAAAGAAAAAAGATTCAGGAAGAGGTTTACAAAGTTCATGAAGCAGAATTATCACAGGCAATCAAGAAACCCAGGCATTTCTGCAGTGTGTGGCGCAAATCCTTAATAAAGTCTGGTAAGTTTGTGGAGGACAAGCTGACGAAAGGGTCTCACCGCCCATTAGAGACACTGGATGAGCCCACCGATCCAGGACGGTAATTCTTATTTTAACTTCAGAAACTCAGAAAATCCTAGATGTTGCCAGCAAAACCTTCACACGATGAAGGACAAAGAAAGCACCAAGTGGTAAAGGAAGCCATCCAGGTCTCTAAATCTCTAGTTCTTTAAAACAGACTATTTTCAAAAGGGCTTTTGTAACAATACGTCTTCCAGGCCTAAGTCAATGACGCACTTATTTCAAGCGAAAGTGAGACACCACAAATTTCAGCTCCTCAAGATCACGCAAAGATAATCCTAGCTTAACACACACACATTCAGTATAGTATTATTTATAATAGCATACTGGAAATTACACAGGTATCCATCAATGTATGGATGATAGTACGTTTATGGCCTATCAATTTAATGAAATATAATGGAACCATTAAAAATTATGTTCATATGTTCAGAAGTCAGTTTGGTTGATTTTTCTCTGTGGTTCTGGGTTTTGGGTCATGATTACCTTTCTCCTCCTGAAAGTAACATTCTCCTATATATTGCTAGTATTTTTATGGTTTACTTTTTATATTTCAGTTTCGAATATACTGGAAATTACTTTAATTTTTTTTTTTTTTGAGTTGGAGTCTCACTCTGTCGCCCAGACTGGAGTACAGTGGCCGCTCCCAGCCACCGCAGCCTTGACCTGCTGGGCTCCGGCGATCCTTCCGTCTCAGCCTTCCAAGTAGCTGGAACTACAGGCGCGCGCTACCACGCCCGGCTGATTTTTGATTTATTGTAGAGATGAGGTCTCGCCAAGTTGCCCAGGCGGGTCTCGAACCCGCGGGCTCAGGCAATCCACTCACCTCAGCCTCCCAAAGTGCGGGATTACAGGCTGAGCCACCGAGCCTGGCTGGAAATTACTTTATATATGGGCTAAAGTAGAAATCAAACTCTTTTCCGTTGCAGAGCCAATTATTTCAGAATAGTTTGTTGAATAATATGCCCTTTCCCCCTCTGACTTCTAACAAAGTTATCAATATAAACGTATGTTTCTGTACCTTCTAACCTGTCCCAATGTATATTTTGAGCCTTTAATTCTTATGATAAGCATTTTAATTTTAATAAGAATGTTACTTTAAATTATACTTAGAGTTTTGGTAGTAAAAAATGTGAAAATACTTATAAAACTAAATAAAATCTTAATCAATATTTTAAAATTTTATAAGTATAAGCTGAGTTGTACAAAAATGTATCTAGGGAATATATTTGCGCAAATACATCAGAATAGTATTATTATCATTGATTTTAAAGATGTGAGGTACAATTTGGGATTAGGTATACAAGTGGTCATTGTATAGGTAAAGTTTGGGCCTCTTTTTGGTCCCCACTTTGACTGGTTTGAGATTAGGTATCCTTACTGATCCCCCCTGCCCCCTGCAGTATCCTGCTACTGCCAATCCCTTTCTTATAACATTATGGTAAATGTTCAGGGTCTGCTTATGAGTGAGAAAACGTGGTACTCAGTTCTTTGTTTCTGTGATAGATCACTGAGTATGGTAGACTCTAAATCCATCCAAGTTGCTGCAAAGTCCATATGTTTGCCTTTCTTTATGGCTACATAATATTTCATTGTGTATATGTACCATATTTTTTTAATCCAGACCAGTTTTGATGGACAGCATGGTTGGTTCCATGTTTTTGCTATTGTGCATAGTGCTGCAATAAACGTGAGTGTGCAGGGATCTTTTTTGTAGAATGATTTGAGTTCCTCCGGGTATATTCCCAGAAGGGGGACTGCTGGGTCATATGGCAGGTCAATGTTTAGTTCTTTTAGAAATCGCCACACTGTTTTCCAAAGAGGTTGCACTAGTTTTCATTCCCACCAGCAGTGTAGAAGCTTTCCCTTTTCTCCACATCCTCACCAGCATCTGTTGTTGTTTGTTTTATCAATGATGGCCATTTTTCCTGAGGTTAGGTGGTAGAATAGTAATATTATTAAAACAGTGTGTAACTATGATAAAACTAGGAAGAAAAATAAATCTAATTATAAATGTACATTTTGAATGTGATAAAGATGCAACTTCAAGTCAAGCAGAAAGATTAATTACTTAAAAATGGTGTTGAATTAATTGGTGTGCCATTCATTAAAATTAAAAAGTATATTTATCTTTTATCTCATTACAAAATGAATACTAAAACATTGAAGGTTTTGTATATAAACTATAAAACCATAAAAATAACAGAGCAAAATGCAAGGGTATATTTATAAAATTATGGGGTTAAGAAATCTTTTCTAATATAACACCCAAACCAGAAAACAGAACAAATTATGAAGAATTTTGCCACATAAAGTAAACCCATCTTAACTCACTGGAAACAAAGTTGAAAGTAATTGATCATCTGGAAAAAACAAATATTTTCAACATATATATCTGACAAAATGGATTAATAGCTTTATTATATGAACTGCTCATACTTTTATATTTTCCCCAAATTTTCCAAAAATAAAGAATATAAAAGAAAAATCCATAAGCTGAGGCTGTGGATGATCTTAATTATTAAAGCCCTTTATTAAAGAAACAGGCGAAACAAACATTTTGTCAAAAGAACATATACCTGAGAGTCAGACTTTGATTCCATGTCCTTGCAGCACTGGCCCTTGGTTGTGGAACACAACTACTCAGTTTTACTTTCTTGGTAATGATGCAAAAATTAAATGAGAGAACAGTAATTTCGGAGGTGTTTGCAATGTCCTCTGCTTATAAAGCACTGCCATATCCCATGCTACGTCATTTGCTGATGTCCAGTGGGCCAGTCACTGTATAATATGCTAGGTATACTCCAGTAGATAACGACATCCGTTTCTTCTTCACGAATCTCTCGGTCTTCAGGGATAGAGTCAAGAAAGCCATGGATTTCAGTCTAGCGTGTTCAGTGTGGCATGCTATCTTAAGGCAGAAGATAAGGCTGACAGTGTCACCGGAAGCCGCCCGCACACTGGCTCCCACAATTTCTTTCCCCGGTTAGTCTGGCTCAAGACCCTGATTTACTGTCTTGGGAACTCATCACTACCTGAATTATCCTGATTATTAATTTGTTAATTTTATCTCCCCCTATTGGGCCCAAAGTTCACTGAAATCAGGGACATTCTCTGTCTTTTTCACTGTTATATCCTCAGCGCCTAAAATGTTGCCTGACGTAGTAAATTCATTGTTAATGAATGAGAATAAAGGGGTAACAGATAAGAGTGGCTTGCTCCCAAGGTGGAGGTCAGCGTAAAGATCTTATCAGATTCTCCCAACAGCTTTGCTAAGGAGGTCTTGCTATTGTTACCATCACTGGAAAATTAGAAAACTGAAATTTTTTTTTTTTTTTTTGAGTCGGAGTCTCACTCTCCCCCTGAGTGGAGTGCAGTGGCCGCTCCCGGCCACCGCAGCCTCGACCTGCTGGGCTCCGGCGATCCTTCCGCCTCAGCCTTCCAAGTAGCTGGAATTACAGGCGCGTGCTACCACACCCGGCTAGTTTTTTTTTTTGATTTATGATAGAGAGGAGGTCTCGCCGAGTTGCCCAGGCGGGTCTCGAACGCGCGGGCTCAGGCAATTCACTCACCTCAGCCTCCCAAGGCGCAGGATGACAGGCTGAGCCACCGAGCCTGGCTAGAAAACTGAAATTCAGAAAGGTTAAAGTGCTTGTTCCGGTTCAACTGTCTACGAAATGTCAGAGGTAGCATGTTTTAACTCCAAATTGTGTGCTTTGTGAGCTGCACGCTGATTGAGTTGCAGTGAAATTGGTTTTCGAGTCACATGCTAAACCCAGGCCTAAAAGTCTTAAATGTAGCTGGTAGAAAGTTATGATTACATTTTTTAACCCCACACATAAACGTGTGTGTGTGTGTGTGTGCGTTTCTATGCCAAAATGAAATGCATCTGTGTCAGGATGTGTGAGCAACTTAGGCTGCTCCCAACCAGAGGCGCTTATTTGGTAGATTTTAACAGTTGTCTTCGTTAGCGTTGGGATGTACTTAAAACAATCCTCTCGTTCCAAACTCTGGAAGACTGTCCTCCTAAGTGAGTTTAAATTCTGTGTTTGGAGGTGGTGTGACAATTTGAGGTGAGGAGTTTAGCCTTTTGTGCTTTATCTGTGACTAACCAAAAGACTCTGGGAGAAACAGTGGGGGTTTTCAAAAGCGTCCAAACAGCTGAAACAGAGACTTCAAAGGACAACGGAGGCTTTGTTGTTGCAACTTTCTTTGCCTCTTGAGTTCCAGGAAAGTTGTTCATGACACTTGGATACAGACCTTTTCTTTGAGATTTCCATAGAAAAGCGAGAACTTGATTGATTTTTGATGCCACCTTCTGGCTACTACAAAAACTTCAGCTTATAAAGACTGTGCTAAAAAAGCCTTGAGTGTTGTCTGATGCAGCACTGTTACCAAGACCGAAATATGCCCCCCTCCCATGAGGTTCAGATGAGGAAACAAGAAAGATTAAAAGAGCAAAGCTCTTCCGTCTGAGTTTTTTAAAATGGATACATAATATTGGTATATATTCAAGAGGTACATGTGATATTTTGTTATATGGATAAAATGCATAATGATCAAGTTAGGGTATTTGGGAGATCAATCACCCAAGTACTTATCATTTCTATGTGTTGAGCACATTTCTTTTTTTTTTTTTTTTTCCGAGTTGGAGTCTCACTCTGTCGCCCAGACTGGAGTGCAGTGGCCGCTCCTGGCCACCAGAGCCTTGACCTGCTGGGCTCCGGTGATCCTTCCGCCTCAGCCTTCCAAGTAGCTGGAACTACAGGCGCGCGCTGCCATGCCCGGCTAATTTTTTTTTTCATTTATTGTAGAGATGAGGTCTCGCCAAGTTGCCCAGGTGGGTCTCGAACCCATGGGCTCAGGCAATCCACTCACCTCAGCCTCCCAAGGCGCGGGATTGCAGGCTGAGCCACCGAGCCCGGCTTGTTGAGCACATTTCAAGTCCTCTCTCCCAGCTGTTCTGAAGTGTGTTATACATTGTTGCTAGCTAGAGTCACCTCACTGTGCCATCAGTCGCTAGCATTTATTCCTTCTATCTAACTATATATTTGTACCCATAGCCAACCTCTCTTACTGCCACCTCCAAACCCTTTCTGGAGTCTGGTATCAATTCTATTCCCTACCTCCATGAGATCAACTTCTTTACCTCTGACATATGAGTAAGAACATGTGATATATGCCCGTCTGTGCCCTTTGTATTTCACTTAACATAATGACCTCCATGTTGCTGAAAATGACAAGATTTCATTCTTTTTATGGCAGAATAGTATTCCATTGTGTATATACCTTTTATCCATTCATCCATTGATGGACACTTAGGTTGATTCCATATTTTGTCTGCCATGAGTAGTCCCGCAATAAACATGGGGGTATAGGTACCTTTTTGATATGCTGAGTTCTTTTCCTTTGTTTAACTACCCAGTAGTTAGATTGCTGGGTCATATCATAGTTCTGTTTTTAGTTTATTTGAGAAATATCCATACTGGTTTTCATACATAGTGACTGTATTAATTTACATTCCCACCAACTGTGTAGAAGTGTTCCCTTTTCTCTGTATCACATCATCATCTGTTCTTATATGTTCTGGATATTAGCCCTTGGTCAGATGAATAGTTTAAAGATATTTTCTGCCATTCATCAGGTTATATCTTCACTTTGTAGGTTATTTACTTTGCCTTTTTAGTTTAATATATTCCCATTGGATATTTTTATTTTTTGTTTTCTGTGCCTTTTAGGTCTTAGCCATAAAATCTTTGCTCAGACTAATGTCCTGAAATGTTTCCCTATGTTTTCTTCTAGTAGTTTTATAGTTTCAGGTATTACATGTAAGTCTTTAGTCCATCTTGAGTTGATCTTTTTTTTTCTTTTTTTAGAAAGCAGGAGTTTATTAAGAAAAGCTCCCACATCGGGAGGGGACCCAAAAGAGGGTGGCCCTGAGTTGATTTTTGTATCTGCTGATAGACAGGGGTCTAGTTTCATTCTTCTGCATCTGAATATCCAGTTTTCCCAGCACCATTTGTTCCCCAATGTATGTTCTTGGCACCTTTGTCAGAAATCGGTTGGCTGTAAATATATAAATTTATTTCTGGCTCCTCTATTTTGTTCCATTGGTCCATGTGGCTGGTTTTATGTCAATTCTGTACCTTTTTGGTTACCATAGCTTTATTATATATATTTTGAAGTCAGGTAGTATGTTGCCTCCAGCCTTGGTCTTTTTGCCCAGGATTGCTTTGACCATTTGTGTCCTTTTTGTTGTTGTTGTTCTGTATGAATTTTCAGATTTTTTTGATTTTGAGGAAAATGATATAGATATTTTAAAAGTGACTGCATTGAATCCATGGATTACTTGGGGTAGAATGTTCACTTTAACAATGTTAATTCTTCTTATCCATGAGCTCAGTATGCTTCCTACTTGTTTGTGTCCTCTTCAATTTTTTCCATCACTTTTGTGGTTTTCCTTCTAGAATTCTTTCACCTTCTTAATTAATTTATTCCTAGGTATTTTATTTTTTGTAGCTACTGTAAATGGGATTGCCTTATAAAATTTATTATTGTGTAGAAATGCTACTGATTTTTGAATGTTGATTTTGTATCCTGCAACTTTATGGAATTATTTACCAGTTCTAAGAGTGTTTTGGTGGAGTCTTTACATTTTTCTAGTTTTCTTTTGTGTTATCTGCAAAGAGAGATTATTTGGCGTACTCTTCTCTAATTCGGATGCCTTTTATTTCTTTCTTTTGCCTGATTTTTCTGGCTGAGACTTCCACTACTGTGTTGAATAGGAGTGGTGAAAGTGGGCATCCTTGTCTTGTTCCAGTTCTCGGAAGAAAGGTTTCCCTCATTTATTATATTAGCTGTGAATCTGTCATATATGGCCTTTATTGTGTTAAGGTAAGTTCTTTCTATGCCTGGTTTGTTGGGAGTTTTTTTTTTTTTTAATCATAAAGGAATGTTGAGTTTTTCAAATGCTTTTTATCAAAAGCATCTATTAAGATAATCATATGACTTTTGTGTTCCATTCTGTTGATTTGAGGTATCGCATTTATTGACTTGTGGACCATGCTTGCATTCCTGGAATAAGTCTTACTTGATCATGGTGTATTATTTTTTTGATGTGCCATTGGATTCAGTTTGCTAGTATTTTGTTGAAGATTTTTGTGTCTATATTTATCTGGAAAATAGACCCGTAGTTTTCTTTTTTTGTTGCACCCTTATCTGGCTTTGGTATCAAGGTAATGCTGGCCTCATAGATTGAGTTAGAAAGAACTCCTCCCTCGTCAATTTTTTTGGATAGTTTGAGGACAAATTGGTTTTGGTTCTTCTTTGTAAATTCAGTAGAATTCAGCAATGAAAGGCTCTGATCCTGAACTTTTTTTGTGGGCGACTTTTAATTACTGATTCAATCTCATTACTTGTTATTGGCCTGTTTAGGTTTTCTGTTTCTTCTTGATTCAATCTTGATAGGCTGTATGTGTCCAGGGATGTATTTATTTTCCTAGATTTCCCAGTTTGTTATAGTTGTTTCTAATAGTCTGTGATGATCTTAAGTCTTTCTGTGATATCAGTTGTAATAACTCCATTTTTTTTTCTGACTTTATTTATTTGAGTCTTCTCTCTCTTTTTTTCCCCCCCTTGGTTAATAGAGTGAGTGGTTTATTGAGTTTATTTTGTCAAAAAACAAATTTTTGTTTTGTTAATCTTTTCTGTTTTTCTCTTTTTTTTTTTTTCAGTTTTGCTGTGATTTTTATTTCTTTCTTCTACTGATTTTGGATTTGCTTGTTCTTCCTGTTCTTGTGATGCATTTTGAGGTTGTTTATTTGTAATCTTTCTACTTTTTGATGTAGGCATTTGTTGACATAAACTTTCCTCTTAGCACTGTCGTTGCTGTATCCCGTAGGTTCTGGTATACTGTGCAATGATTTTCATTTGTTTCAATATTTTTTTGTATTTCCTTTTAGTTTTTTCCTTGACCCAATGATCATTCAGGAGCATGTTACTTAATTTCCACATATTCGTACAGCTTTTTAATTCTCCTTGTTGTTTATTTCTAGTTTTATTCTATTGGAGTCTGAGAAGATGTTTTATATGATTCCAATTTTTAAAAATCTGTTAAGGTGTGTTTTGCGTCCTAAAATGTTGTCTGTTCTGTAGAACATTTCATGTGCTGATGAGAAGAATATGTGTTCTGTAGCTGTTGAATTAAAAACTCTGTGAATGTCTGTCAGGTCCATTTGGTCTACAGTGCTGTTTATTTTTAAGTAACCATTATTTTTCTGAGACGGGATCTCTGTCACCCATGCTGGAGTGCGGTGATATGCCCATTGCTCACTGCAGCCTCAACTACCTGGGCTCAAGTGATCCTGCTCCCTCAGCCTCCTGAGTAGCTAAGATTACAGGTACGTGCCATTATACCCAGCTAATTTTTAAAATTTTTTTATAGAGACAAGGTCTCACTATATTACCCAGACCAGTCTTGAACTTCCGGGCTCAAGTGATCCACCCTTGTCAGCCTCCCAAAGCACTGGGATTACAAGCATAAGCCACCATATCTGGCCTAGAGTACAATGTATATCCAATATTTCTTTGTTAA
Organism: Tarsius wallacei; assembly: GCA_963574415.1. Classification (NCBI taxonomy): domain Eukaryota; kingdom Metazoa; phylum Chordata; class Mammalia; order Primates; family Tarsiidae; genus Tarsius; species Tarsius wallacei. The sequence goes on along the minus strand of CAUYQG010045203.1, from coordinate 29,961 downwards.
TGGTCTGTCTGGATAATCTGTTTAATTCTGAGAGTGGAGAGTATTGTTGTATTGGAGTCTATTCCTTTAGCTCTAATAATATTCGCTCTGTCTATCTGTGTGCTCTAGTGTTGAGTACATCTATGTTTAGAATTGTTCTATCCTCTTGCCAAATTGATTTCCCGGTCCTTAGATAATAATTTTATTTCTCTTTTTTAGAGTTTTAGACTTAACGTCTGTTTATCTGATATAAATATGGCTACTCTTACTCATTTTTAGTTTTCATTTTCATGAAATCTCTTTCACCATCTCTTTACTTTCAGTCTACAGGTGTGTTTGTAGGTGGGATAATTTTTTTTTTTTTTTTGAGTTGGAGTCTCACTCCGTTGCCCAGGCTGGGGGCAGTGGCACGCTCACAGTCACCCCAGTGTCAGCCTGCTGGGCTCTGGCGAACCTTCTGCCTCGGTCTTTCAAGTAGCCAGAACTACAGGTGTGCACTACCACACCTGGCTAATTTTTTTGATTTATTATAGAGACCAGGTCTTGTCAAGTTGCCCAGGCTGGTCTTGAACCTGCAGGCTCGGGCAATCCACTCACCTCGGCCTCCCAAAGTGCTGGGATGAAAGGCTGAGCCACCAAGCCTGGCTGGGCTAAATTTTTTGTAGGCAGGATATACACGGGTCATGTTTTTTAATCCACTCAGCATGTCTATAGCTTTTAAGTGAAAATTTTAATCCATTCCAGGTTGTTATTGATATGTGAGAGCATATTTCTGTCATTAATTGATTTCTGGTTGTTTTCTATATCCCTTGATTATTTTTTTCCTTATCATTGTGGTTTGGTGGTTTTCTGTAGTGTCTATTTCTGCCTGTTTTTCCTGTTTGCTGGAATTCTAAGGGTAGGAGTACAGGAGAAATACAGAGGTGTTGATTCACACTGGAAATCTGCAAACACACAAGTATAAATCTGTATATAACAACTTTGAAATACTTGTTTTGGAATCTCTCATTAATTCCACAACATTTTCTAAATGGCTAGATTGGGCCAAGTATGAAATTAAGTTCTGGCAAGGTAGGGATTGTTGAATAAGATGAATAAGTTAGAAAACCTACCCTTGAGATAACATAATCTGGGGAATCACTTGAGTTTATATAGCAGCTTGCAGTTTATAAATCAATTTTACCTCTGGTGGGCTCTTGACACTTACTGATTTACCATTCACAGTTTTAACTACTACTAGGGGACCCCAAGCATCCATGACGTGCAATAATGTTTTCATTTGCTTCTTACAAACTTGAATCACATACACTGTAAGACTGTGTGGATGAGGTAGTTGCTTGGGTGGTGAGAGAGCCAAGCTGACACTTGTGGATCTCAAAGTAGCCTTGTGCACTCTGTGCATAAATTTATAACTAGCTTCTTGAGCCATTTGTACTCAATGGGCTACAAACATAGAATAGGTTTATTTTTCCCCTATCATCACCTTTCACAAGGTTTTTTCAAATCTTGCTTCTCACTGTGATATCTCGGGCAGATTATGTAGTTTTCAGACACTTTCTGATGTTAAAAAGTCCAGCGCAGTTCAGTTAAAAGAAATTAAGTTTCGTTTCTTCCAATCTCCAATCTTGACTTTGCAAGGGAACTTGGCGTTGGAAGTATTTCAAAGTTTCCTTCCTTTTCTCTTCCTTTCTGTTGTGAGGGATGGAAGGACGAGAAAGCGATGATGTCTGTTACTTCCCTGACCATCACCTATTCTTATAAAAGAGAGGAGGACTGGGTTGTTTGTATGGATTTGCTTTGCTGTTGTGGTCACTGAGGCTAAGACATAACTGGCCAGCCATAAGCACCCTTGCTGGGGTAAGCACCCTGAGGCTAGCTCCCTGTGGGCACAGGTGGCAGCTTTCTGGGGGAGTCCTCACTGAGTGGTTTTTTGGCGTGAGGGATCAGCTTTGGTTTTCCCTCCTTCAAATTCCTTCAACTCCATCCCTGGTGAGTCGCCTCCACAGACTCTTAGTGTCAGGTGAGGTAACCCCAGAAGGACTGAAGCCCATTGATTGACTCCACATTCCACCATGACAGGCTGCTTTGCCACTGCGCTCCTTCTGCCCCACTGATTTTTTTCCAGCTCTCTTGTGGTCTCTTTGGGTCTCATTTCTCCCTGCTCAAATGGGCACAGAAAGCTGACGAGCAGGTCTGCTACCCAAGAGGTGAGGTGTTCAGTTGGAAAATGAGATGTTGGGCTACCCTTCTTACTGTATCTTTGGTGTTTATGAGAGATTCTCTTAGAGCCTTTGATACTTTGGAATTGGGAAGAAACAATTCACCCTCTCTGTAATGAAGAGGGAACGGGAAGTGCTCTTAACTGTGACCATTGAATCCTGCTAACTCCACTGTCTCTAATTCACCTCCCTCCCCACATCATTGGCTTACGTAAACGGGACAGGAAAGGGATAAAAGTGATGAAAGTGTTACTGAATGCTGTACATCTGTTACCAAAACTGTGGGGGTTTATGGGAGGTCCTGTTGCTTGCTGCACTGAAAGTCAATCACTGAGACAAGTATTGCTAGGGAAGGAGTCTTTTTATATAGATGATATCAGCCAAGGAGAATGGGAAATTCCTTCTCAAATTCATCTCCCCTTTCCACTGATATCAGGGGTTTATATGGTGGGATGGGGATGTGGAAAACAGGAACTAGAGAGGGCTAAGGAAGAAGAGTTGGTAAACAGGTGCGGTCTGGCATCTCACTGTCTGGATACTGTGATCTGGTAAGTTTCAGTTCCTTGATACTATGGACCTGAAAGTTGGTTTCCTGAGAAAGAAACTCATATAAGATAAATGCAAGTTTCAAGCTTTAAGACCAGGAGAGTCAATTACTATGTTTATTCAAAAAGAAATTATATCTAGTTGGACTGGTTTCAAAATGATCTAGCCCCAATTTCTTGTGGAAGACTTTCTTTATCCTCAGATTTGTATCCTACTTACTGATTCTGACTCATTAAGAAAATTACTATTCAATGGCTCATTTTACATTTTATGCTAGGTACGTAGTCACATTAATTAGAGATTTGACAAGGTGTGCCGGGAAACATTCTTCTCGAATATTTAGAGATGTCTTTCTTAAGATGTGGTTTATAGACCATCTCTGTTTGAACTCACTGGGGAGCTTAGGGAGAAGATACTAATTCCTATTTGGGTTTTGAGAGTTGATAAATAATCAGGAATCTGCATTTTTGACAAACACTTCAGGTTTTACTTATGCATGCTAAAGTTGGACAATCATTTGTCTAGAGTCTGGTACACATTATCTTAGGTCCTCCAAGCACCTCTGTGAAGTAGGTAAGCATGGTATTGTCATCATTTTACTGATAAGGAAATTGATATTCAAAAGAGAACCATGTCATGCTAAATGTCTGAGTAATATTCCACTCAAAACTAGTGGTAATGAATATCAATCTGTCCCATGACTCTGTCACTGACTATAATTTTCAACAGAGAGAAAATATCACTCAATTTACTTGTCTTCTTTCCGATTACCAAAGTAATACATATTTATTTTAGAAAATCCATAAAGGCACAAAAATTAAGTAAACAAATATCATCTCAACATTCATATATAATCATTTGTTTCTGCAAACCTACTTTATAAAATTAAAATCAAATCAATTAGTAATCCGCTTTCTAAACTTAATGTATTTTGAATTTCCCCAACCATTAAAGACATACTTTAACATTATTTTCAATGGCAATATAATTCTCCATTTAATGAATATACAAATCTATGTTTAACTAATCCCCTGTTGATGGACAATTTGATTATTTCAGCTTTTTACTATTGCAAAAAGATGATTTAAATGTTAGGCATCTTAAAAGGGATTTGAGGAATATAGATCACAGGTGCCAGAGAAAACTGAGCCAATTTTTAAAGATCATACATCAAAAGTATTCGACATAGAACATTTCCACAGCCACTGCAAAGATTATTTTACATTGTGTTCTTTCTTAACAGGAACAAGACCATTTTGTTTTACTTTAACCTGTTACGCTGTACCAGCCCCGCCATGTTGGTAAACCTACAGTGCCCTACCACACAGGTAAGGCAAGAAATGCCTCGCTGGGGGTGTTAGCCCTTCTGAACATTCTTGGGTGAAAGAATTCAGAAATTCCATTTGAGTTCCATGTGTGTGGTTAATTATGAACTTATAAAGATGGGAAGACACGATTATGAACTCACGCTTGTTTATATATACAATCAAAACTAAGCAGAGCCTGCTTGTGAGTGAGAACAAGCGGTCTTTGGGTTTGGGTAAAATTTAAAAAATAATAAATTAATTAAAAACAAAGCAGAGATTAATTATTTTAGAATCACTCGGGAACCTTGGCGATGATCTTGTGCAAGTACTGCTTTTATAAATAAATAACTGCAACCCAGAGAAACGGAAACATTTTTCTCAAGGTCAGCATTGGGTTAGGAAGAGTCATGCTAGCCACTGCAACTAATGAGCCCCAGTCTTTCAGTGACTTCAGGCAGTCGTGTGTATTTGTTGACCACATAACAGTACATGGTGGGTGTCTGTGGTTGGTGGGTTACTCCCCTCCAGACTCCTTCCCCTGGTAACTTGGGCATTTCTTGAGGCTTCTGTCATCTGCATCCAACTGACAGAAGGAGACAGTGAGGGTGCATAAAGCGCCCTGCTCTTAAAAGTCTTGGGTCAGAAGTGTGTCCCACTTCACAATTCTACTCATACACCATAGGCACAAAGTCATTTTACACAGTCACACTTCGATGCAAGGAGGAAGGAGCCAAGCAGTGTCGGGACCGGAGCAGCCTTTTCTGGGCTGTGGAAGAACTGGAACAAGAGACACAAGCCTCAACAGAGAGTTCATTGTGCCCCTCGAGAGTTCTTTGGCCTCCAAAACACCCTTCTTCCCAAAGAAGAACCCAGAATCCCATATGATACTGTCTTCCGCTCAAAATCTGGGATCTATGGGTGCTGCATAGTTCTTAGATCAGGTCTTGACACTAAATGTAACACATGTGACAGGGATAGGAACAGACACCTGTTTAGAAAAAGAGGAGTGATATACACGCAGTAGTCTCTGGTGCATGGAATGGAGAACAGTCCTTCATTCCACCTGGACTGTGTCCTCTGAGAGGAGCTCCCTGATCCATCGCATCCTATGGTCCTTTGTCGGCCACCTGGGAGGTTGTTTTGTGGCCATCAGTCTCCGGGCCAGACTACTGGTGAGTGCTGGAAAGTGTGCCCTCTCGAGGACCGGGTTGCTTGGGAGGCCACTTCCTGTTGTGCAAGTTTTGGACTGCAAAGATTATTTTAACAGTGAAAGGCTCTTTTAGTCCAGCTCATGGTTTTTTGGTTTTTGTTTGTTTGTTTGTTTGTTTGGCATTACAACTACCTCAAAAACTTGGTAGGTTTCTGACTTATTTGTTTTTCTTGATGCCAGTCCCCACACCTAAAGATCTTTCCTAGGACTATTTTGTAAACATGCTTCCTTTCTTTGGTCATCTCCCTCAAAGACTTCTGAAATCTTTTTTAAATTTTTATTTTAAAGTTGTGGGGTACAAGTCAGGATTGGGTACATAAGTGGTGTAGGTACAGATGAAGTTTTGAGCCTCCCATTGGACCCCATTTCACCTGAATTACTTTTGAAATCTTTTATCTGCTGAGACTAAAGTCCACTTGGGATGTTGGTATCTTATTCCTGTGACCGCCTTTACCCACTCCCCCAAGGTCAAATCCTTGACTTTGTCAGTGCCAAAAATTAAACTATCCTTTGTTAAGAAGCACAATCCCATTCACAATACCCACAAAAAAATACCTTGGTGTCTTGCTAACCAGAGAAGTAAAAGATCTTTACAATGATAACTACCAATCACTGCTCAAAGAAGTCAAAGAAGACACAAGCAAATGGAAAAATATTCCATTTTCATTGACTGGAAAAATCAACATTGTGAAGATGCCTACCCAAGGCAATCTACAAATTCAACGCAATACCCATTAAATTACCAACATCATTCTTCTCAAACCTGGAAACAATAATGCAGAAATTCATATGGAAACATAAATGACCACGAATAGCCAAAACAATCCTTAAGAAAAGAAAAAAAAAAAAGCAGAAGGTATCATACTTTCAGACTTTAAACTTTATTATAAGGCTACAATAATCAAAACAACCTGGTAGTGGCACAAGAACAAACATATGGACCAATGAAACAGGATAGAGATTCCAGAAGCAAAACCTCAAATTTGCAATCAACTCATCTTTGACAAAACCTCCAACAATGACTACTGGGGAGAGGAGAACCTATTCAGCAGATGGTGCTGGGAAAACTGGCTGACCACATGCAGAAGATTGAAACAGGATCCCTACCTATCATCATACACAAAAATCAACTCCAAACGGATCAAAGCCCTAAATGTAAAATGCCAAGCTTTAAGAATCGTAGAAAATGCATGAGACACCCTTATGGAAATTGGAATAGGCAACCGATTCCTGATAAAAACCTCAGATGTCCATGCCATAAAAGATAAGATAGACAAGTGGGACCTCAACAAACTGAAAAGCTTGTGCAAAGCAAAAGACACTATTAAGAGAGCAGGGAGACAGTCCACAGAATGGGAAAAAATACTTTCCAATTGTGTATCTGATAAAGGCCTAACATCCAGGATCTATAAAGAACTCAAACATGCTGAAAAGAAAGGAAAAAATAGCCCCATTAAAAAGTGGTCAGGCCGGGCACGGTAGCTCAAGCTTGTAATCCCAGCACTTTGGGAGGTGGAGGAGAGAAGATTGCCTGAGCCCAGGGGTTGGAGACCAGCCTGAGCAACTTGGCGAGACCCCATCTATATAATAAATCAAAAAATTATCTGGGTGTCATGGCGCATGCCTATAGTTCCAGCTATTTGGAAGGCTGAGGTAGAAGGATCGCCTGAGCCCAGTGGGTCAAGGATGCGGTGGCAACGAGTGTGCCACCGCACTCCAGTCTGGGTGACAGAGTGAGATTCCAAATCAAAAAAATAAAAACTTTAGAAAAGTTTTTAAAAACTTTTTTAAAGGTGCAGAAGACATGAATAGACACCTCTCAAAAGAAGACATGTGAGCAGCCAACAGACACATGAAAAAATGCTCAGCCTCACCAGTCATCAGAGAAATGCAAATCAAAACCACATTGAGATACCACCTAACTTCAGTAAGAATGGCCGTATTAATAAAACAAAAAACAACAGCGGCTGGTGAGGATGCAGAGAAAAGGGAACGCTTCTACACTGCTGGTGTGAATGCAGACTAGTTCAACCTCTATGGAAAACAGCGTGGTGATTCCTAAAAGAACTAGACATTGATATGTCATATGACTCAGCGATCCCCCTTCTGGGAATGTATCCGGAGTAACTCAGATCATTCTACAAAAAAGATACCTGCACACGCATGTTTATTGCAGCACCATTCACAATAGCAAAAACATGAAATCAACCGTGCTGCCCATTTAAACTGGACTGGATAAAAAAAAATATGGTACATATATACCATGGAATATTATGCAGTCATAAAGAAGGACACAGTTATGGACTTCACAGCAACTTGGATGGGTTTAGTCCATAATACTCAATAATTTATCACAGAAACAAAGAACTGAGTACCACATGTTCTCACTGATAAGTGGACCCTGAACATTGACCATAACACTATAAGAAAGGGATTGGCAGTAGCAGGATACTGCTGGGGTAGGGAGTGGGGAACACAACATCAATAAAGGTACCTGATCTCAAACCAGGCAAAGTGGGGACCCAAGGGAGGCCCAAACTTCACCTGTATGATGATCACGTGTATATCTAATCCCGAATTATACCTCCCATCTTTAACATAAAATAAACTTAAAAAATAAAAGTTAAAAAAAATTTTTTACAAAACTATCCTTTGTTATCTCAGTTGCAAGCATCCCACTCTGCACATCTCACATCCTCTAACATGGCAACTCCAGAAATTCTGCCTCACTGGGACCCAGAAGCCTCTGATCCTAACCCCTCCGCAGTGCTCCCAGGGCCCTCAGGTTTTCATCTCCCTCGTTACCTGAATTAATCCACAGTCCTTCACTAGAATAACCCTTCATATGTACCCTCAATTCCTTGACTGCCTCTCAATTCGTTTGTACTTCCCTGGCAAAACCTCGTCTTTGGCTAAATGCAGCACCATGCCTGAAACCAGGCAGCTGTGTCCTTGCAGAAAATCATATGCCGGTCATTTGAAGTCAGGACCTAAGGTCAAGTGGGCCCTCAGCGCTGTCCCACAATCACACTCCAGACACCCTGTCTGTTTGCTGGGCTACTCTCACACCTTTTCCTTTCACCTGGAACCTCCAAGGCCTTCTCCCCATCTCCATGCCGGCCTCGGCCTTTGCTTCCTGCTTCACTGAGAAGGTGCAGGCATTCGTCAGAAGACAGCTTTTCAAAGCTCTTGCTCCGCCATCCTCTAGCCTGTCTGTCGGCATCGGTGTCCATGTATTCATTCTGCCTTCCCCGTGCTTACCGTGGGTGAACCGCTTGTACGTCGAAGACCAGCCCGTCCATTTGTGTGTTCGGTCTCATTCTGTCTCACATACTTAAGTGCATCACTCCAGAAGTCTCCTGGGTTTTTTTCTTTTATGGTCATTTTTCTTTCTCTGCCAGATTATACCCGCAATGTACAGACGCGCTGTTCTGCCTTCCTCTCAAAAAATTCCTTCCTTGATCCCACATCCCCTTCCAACTCCGTATTTCTGTGGCTCTTTTTTGCAAATCTCAAAAGGATAGTCTACACTTATGTGTCTAAACCCTTTCCTCTTGTTCTCATCCAGTCTTTTGTCCTTACCTCAATTTTCCCCAAATGATACCATCGACCTCCACTTTATTAATCTCAATCCATATTTACTTGACCTAACAATGGTATTTTCACCAATCCCTCTCCCTTAACTGGCTAACCACATGCAGAAGATTGAAAAGAATTTTCCTTTTAATCAGAATAAATTGATTAGGTTTTAGGGTATAGTCCGCCATTTGCTACCATCTGATTACAATTTCAAAGGGTTGAATAAACATTACTTCAAAGGTTCTAAAAAGGACATAAAAATTAACAAGATTTCTATATTGCATTTTCAGCTCAAATGACATTAATGTAGACATTGTGTAGACTTTCCTGAACATTTATTTAAATTCCAATTTGAATCATAATTGGAATAAAAGCAACAGTTACAACCTTAATAATGGCAAAAGATTTAAGGACATTATGAAGTATTGGTTGAAATTTTCACCTTTTAATTCACTTAAGACATTTGTTATATGAATTAGAATTCACTTTAATTTCATTTTCACACTTCAAATTTGTAACTTTAGCAAATAAATAATGTGTGTGTATACTACTCCATAATTTAAAAACAGATTGTATTATGGAAATTTGCATTGCATGGATTTGTAATATTTCAGCTTCATACTTTGCTATGTTTGTTTTATTCAAATCTAAAATCATCTTAGAATAGTATGTATTGCAAGTATTTGAAATTTGACCTTAAGAATTAACAGATGAAAAATCTCACTTAATACTTAATATGTTTCCAGAAAATTATGTACATGTAATGTGTATTATACTTTGTTTCATGGAGTATAGCTATTCACAAAAAAATAAGTACTTTTTTCTATAAGAATAAGCTAAAACAAATTTTGTAAAACGTTGTCATTTGATATGTACATATGGTTATGGAAATCTGTTTCAAGGAAATTTGTATTGGGGAAAGCTGACTTTTTTATTTAAATTAAGAATTTGCTTGCCAAGTTTTTTGACAATCTGACAAGCTTAGTAGACACCTGAAAATTTTGACTTACTTTCAAGAAATTAAATTTTGCATAGTACTTTGATTTTATGGACATAATATACGAAAAATTGTCATAATTTTTACACACAATTTATTTCAGGCCATACTACTTCCTAAATTTTTTCAGTCCAGTCAAGTCTCAGTTATTTATTTTTAATGAGAAAGTTACAGCTTGGAATACTAACTTTATTAGTTATTAGTTAATAGCAACTAATAACTTAAATTTGACTGTGATTTTTAAACTTATCTACCACTTTATTTTAATCTTTTGGATATCTAGCCAAGTGAGTAGTTTTACCTCTTTGTCTGTCTGTCTGTCTGTCTCTCTCTCTCTCTCTCTCTCTCTCTCTCTCACACACACACACACACACACACACACACACACACACACACACACACTCATATATCCATGTAGGCATAGAAAGATGCAAATAAAATGAGTCTCTAAGAGAAAAGAGGTTCATTATGTCTTATTGCTAATATAGTTCCTAATAGTCTTTTGCTATCTCAACAACTGCTTTGTCCAAACATTTGTTCTGATTTACAACATTATGAGATTTTTGTTGTCCCCTTTATATATTCATGGAATATAGATCTTCATGGTTGCAAAAACATTCTATTATAATTATGTACTCTAATATTTTTAAGTCTTGTAGGATATTTAAAGCAGTTACTTTTTGCTAGCAGATATAAAAATAATATCACCATCAATATACAAATGAGTAATGTATTATTCTTCTCTAAATTAATCCAGATTAGTATTAAAAGAAAACCTTTTAAAAGGCGTACATAGAGTGTATGCATCTAAAACAAATGCATACTTTCTATTTCAAAATAAAGTTAAGATAGAAAAAATATCTTAAATCAGGAAAAAGAAAATTGAAAACCTAAATATCAATTATTAAATTTTATTGAAGTTTAATTATATGAGCTCCATGTTACATGTATTTATTAATTCAATAAATGTGTTTTAATTTGGTGCTTACAAATTTATAGATTTTCTTTCTCATGTTCGATGCTTGGAATAAAATAATAATAGTGCTTGAAGACAAGTTGATTTAATACATTAAATTATACAATACAATACAGATCAAACAGCATAGTCTTTAACATATTATGCCTTACTGTAAATTAATTCTATTCTGATTATTTTACTAATTTATCTTGCTTAGCAAAACAACAGCAATATTCCAGAGAATTGCTAACACTTTTGTCACTGATTGATTGGTTGATATTTAGGATAATTGCAGTTTTTACATAAACATCTACCAGTTATACATTTGCTGTTAGAATTTGTAGGTACATTTAGGCTTTATAATAATTTAGAAGCTAAACAGAAACTTTGAAATCTGAAACAGGATTTATTACTTTGCTCAGGGAACATTTATTTCTTTTCTTATATGTCATTTATATCTGTATCCTAGACAAATTGTTACAGGAAAAACCTAAAATTTCTCTTTTTTGGAATATATTTTAATTTAAATATTAGATTAAATTCAAGGAGAACTCAAAATCCAACTTTACTATATTTTCATAAACCAGACTTTTAATCTCTAACTTTGACATGACTGTGGGAAATAGCCTTTGGTACTTTGGTTCAACATATATTTATTAAATAACTATGATGTATCAAGTAATATTTTAAATGTTGGAGATGCAAAAATTAATGAGCCATGTTCTTTACACTGTTCAGGACCACCATCTACAAAAATAAACAAAAATGTAGAAGAGTAATCAGAGATGAATATGTGTTAAGACAACGATTATAGAGTAATTCAAATTACTCAGGTGATAAACAGAATTAATGAAGTTATAGAATTTGAAAGGAATACAAATGCAGAGGACTGGAAAAAAAAAACCTTTCCTGTTATGTGAGTCAGATGATAAAGAAGGAATAGTCAGGTAGAGTAGTGGAAGATATTTTTCAAATGATGGAAACTTTTCAAAAGTGGATTGTGGTACTATTAACTTATACAAGCTATGTAAGAGAAATAATAATGTAGGTGAGAACAGAGAGTTACTTTTGAAAAGTTATTTAATGAGTATAACTGAAAAAAACAAGTAGTGACACTCAGTGGGAATTTTACCATAGGCAACTGGTGCTAGGGAGATTAATTTGGCCTAAGAAATAGATACAATCCCATTGGCATATGGAGCAGTTTTACACGCTTTTCCACTTAAGTCTCAAAATATGCCTATAAATTAGACATCAGCCCTTTCATTTGATAGATAAGAATGAATATTTTAAAATGAAATGATATAAATAGAACCATACAGCCAGTGAGTGTAGCAAAATGAAGCTTCCCCTAAAAAGTTTCTTATTCCAATCTTATATTATCTTCACCAAGACTTCTCCACATATAGAGGAACAATTAATTATTTTAAAGTTACTGCAGAAATTAACATATTTATCCATTGTCAAAAAATTTTTATGATGTTATTTTATTTAAATAGATTTAAATTTATGGAAGACCCTGATTTTAGTGTATCTTCACTCTTTGTAGCAATGCTGTAGTATGTTCTATTGATAACAGGTCATAGCATTATCTTACATACAAAATTGAATAAAATATATTCTTACTTTTGAGCAAAAAATTATTGTGATCTCTGTCAATACCTTTAGCTATAAAAAGATGAATTTCCTTCTGATTTAAGTGTTAAATAGAATCAACCATTTAAAAAGCAAAATAAAATAAAACAACATGGATATATACATATATGAGTCATGTTTTCCCAGGGCCTATGCACAGAAATTCAATATCTTTTACATATGCTTGCATCTTTGTTTCCTGTCTATGGTGAATTGAAAAATGATAGGACTTTGATTGATATAGAAAAGTTGAATTGGGATAGGGGGTTATTCAGAATAGGCAATCACTAATTAGTCACCAAATATGAATGATCACTTACAATGATCTGAAAGAATTATCATGATTATGATTTCGATAGCATTTTTATATAAATTATGTTTTCAAAGGCATTTTCATTTTTTCAATTATTGTTCTTTTATTAACACATAATTTTTCTTCTCTAAAGATACACATGTATTGGCAGTGAGAAACTTCTCATTGTGTAAAATATTACTGTGTGTGATTTGTTCTTTTAATAAAATATCTTTCAAACTTTATGATTGTTTTGGAAAATATAAAGGAAGTATTTAGAACAAGTTTAAACAATTATTTAAAAGAAATACTCCAAGAAGATAAAGTTAACTGACATTTATCTAGTCTTAGATGGTTCACATTTGAAGATTCTTTGATACATAAATTATTTTTATGAAAAGATGACTTTTTTCTTTATTTTGTTTTTCATTTTTTTGTTTTGTTTTAAATTCTAAAACCTCTGTAAAGTTAACTATAATAATCTTTTTCTGTTGATTTTTTAGATTATTCACAACATATTGCATCTAGACCATCACATTTTTTGTCTGAACAGTCTAAATATGCCCTTTCTCCTGTAATTAAACAAAATTTGCTTTAATCTGTTTATCATCACTCATATATCAAAAGAGGGATAATGTAACAGTACAGAGTACATATATTTTCTTGAAACAACAGAAGGACTCATTTCTGAGCAACTTGACTTTATTATAAACATATGAAAAAGAATAGCCACTTCCAAGGACAGAATAACAAAAGTAAAGCTAAGGACTAATATCTTTTGTTAATCAGTCTAGAAGTAAAAAGTCAAACAAACTTAACAATAAAAATTTAGCTTGGAAACTAAATAGTAGAACAGACTTGACATTGAAAATGACCTATATTGTGTTTAAACTTCTTTGCTTCATAGGACAGTGAACCTTGTGCCAAACAAGCAGACCTTAAGCACAGAGTGATCTTATTTTTCACATTATAATATTTTTTACTAATATTATCATTGATTTGACATGCTCTTGGTGACAATACCTAATTTATTTTGAAACTCAAATGACATTAATGGAGAACATAGGAGTTTGATGTTTACTAAAATGGATCATAGGTTAAAACAAAGTTGAGATGTGCTCATTTGAACATACATTGGGACTTTAATTATAGAATGATTATCAAAACTTGAATACAGTAATATCTTTCTCAGTTAGCTGATTTACTCAGAAGGATGAATATTTGCTTGCAATTGATTAGTTGATGACCTTGAATGTACATAGATGCAAAAAGGTGAGGGGGAATCTGGGGTTATTTCCTGAAATTTCAACATATTACTTTTTGCTCATTTTCATCTCTTTCCAAACAAAGTTAATTTGTATACATGTGTGTGTGTATTAGTGTGTGTGTGTGCGTGTGTGTTTCTTATTTTTAAAATAAAGGCATAGAATTACTTCTGCAATTTGTATTTCAAACTTCTAGAATTTTACTTGGTTTCCAGAATTTCTGTAATGGTCCTTGATTGATTTGATAAGGTTTTAATTACTTTAGGGATTTGCTAAATTTTATATGAAATCAGACAAATTTACCTATGTTTTGAAATGTGAACTATTTTGCAAGTATAAATATCTTATTCTGAGATATTATACACTAAGGTCAAAACAATGACCTGAATGCTGTTGAAGAATAATCAATACAAAACACAACACAACTCAGTCCTAACAGCTATCCTTTATTTATTTCTATCAGCAAGCTAAGTGGCAACCATGAACAAACAAGAGGAGAAAAGAGGTAGACATTTCTTTCTTCGTGTCTAGGCTACCATTCACTCTCAGCTGATGCACCTCGTGGACGTTGTTCTCTCAGTGCCACCAAAGTCTGCACAAAAGTTGAATCTTTATTATGGTTGTTAGTATTTGACAGCCCCCAAATCAGTACAGTGTATTCAGAAGAAAATTTAGATTGACTCATATTCTAATTGGAAACTTGACTGTTTTGAGTAAACCTCACTTTCTTGATTCATAGCTGCTTTACCTCAGCCTCATTTTAACTGGTTATAACCAAAGTTGCATTTGAAACTGCATCATTGGTGGCATGAATTAACTATTTTTATGATTTTTTCTCAATACTGTTCTGATCTTGATAGTATTTTCCAAAAATGTTTACATTTTAGGATACAGAAGGGAAAGGTAGATACTTACCTTTAGGAGTACCCAAATTTCTCACAGTGGTTCATCAATAATGGGATAAACAGCATATGCTTATCAGTAGTTAATAGATATGCTCTTAACTTTTAACTATTTGGAGAAAAATATGTTTTTTTTTTAATTTTTTTGTTTTAAAGATACAGGGTACAATTTGTACATAGGTATACAAATGTTCATTATGAAGATACCCTTGTTGATGAGATGTGCACTCCTCCCCTCCCCTGGCAGTTTCCCACTACTGCCAATCCCTTTCTTATGGTATGACGATAATTGTTCAAGGTCTGCCTATGAGTGAGAACAGTGGTACTCAGTTCTTTGTTTCTGCGATAGATCACTCAGTATTATAAACTCTGAGTTCCTCCAAGCAGCTGAAAAGTTCATAATTTTGTCCTTCTTTCTGGTTGCATAATATTCTATATGTACCACATTTTTTAATCCATTCCTCTTTCAATGGGCAGCGTGGTTGGTTCCATGTTTTTGCTATTGTGAATAATGCTGCAATAAACATGCAGGTATCTTTATCATAGAATGATTTGAGTTCCTCTGGGATTATTTCCAGAAGGAGGATTGCAGGATCATATGGTAGGTCAATTTTTAAATCTTTTAGGAATTGTCAAACTGTTTTCCACAGAGGTTGTACTAGTTTACACTCCCATGAACAGTGTAGAAGTGTTCCTTTTTCCCCACATCCTCTCCAGCATCTGTTGTTTGAGTTATTGATGATTGTCATCCTGACTAGAGTTATGCGGTATCTCAGTGTGGTTTTAATTTGCATTTTTTTTTGATGACTAGTGAGGCTGAGCATTTTTTCATGTATCTGTTGGCTGCTTGCATGTCTTATTTTGAGATGTGTCTACTCATATACTCATATCTTTTGCCCACTTTGTAATGGGGCTGTTTTTTTTGTTTTTTTTTTTCTTTTCAGCATGTTTGAGTTTTCTTTTCAGCATGTTTGAGATCCTAGATGTTAGGGCTTTGTCAGATATAGAGTTGGCAAAAAATTTTTCCTCAGACTGTGGGCTGTTTTCCCGCTCTTGTTAAGATGTCCATCCTACCCATGGCAATCTACAGATAATTAATGCAATACTCATTAAATTACCAGCAGCGTTCTCCTCAGGTCTGGAAACAACAATATACAAATTCATACGGAAACATAAATGACCACAAATAGCCAAAACAATCTTCAGCAAAAAAACAAAGTGGGAAGTATCACACTCCCAGTCTTTAAACATTACTATAAGGCTACAATAATCAAAATAGCCTGGTATTGGTACAAGAACGGACATATAGACCAGTGGAACAATATAGAGATTCCAGAAGCAAAACCTCAGTTTCTCAATCAAATCATCTCTGACAAAACCTCCACCATCAACCACTGGGGAGAGGAGAACCTATTTAGTAAATGGTACTGGGAAAACTAGCTGACAACATGCAGAAGATTGAAACAGGGCCCCTACCTATCACCATACGCAAAAATCAAATCTAAATGGATCAAAGACCTCCACATAAAATCTCAATCTATAAGAACCTTAGAAAATGCAGGAGACACCCATCTGGTGTCTCCATATGGCAACCAATTCCTGATGAAAACCACAAGTGCCAATGTCATAAGAGATAAGATAGACAAGTAGGAACTCATCAAACTGAAAAGCTTATGCACAAAACTTTATGTGATTACAAGAGAAAGCTAATTCATATTACCATGGGGAATAGTAGGCAAAACAAAAAAAGTAATATTACTATTTATATACTGATCATATGTAAGTTGTATATTTAAGGATATTACATCAAATGTATTTAAACATGTTGATAAGCATGTCAAATAATTTAATCATACTATTTTAAATATACTTAATTTTAGTAGATTTTAAGTTATTCTTTAAAATGCACATTGTTCCATGATTATATAAATTAATGTTTTTTAAAAATGACAAAATATTGTAGATTCTTTAGTTTTAATCTGAAATAATTTAATACCTATGATTAATGGTTACTATTGAATTGCTATTTTGTGGATTAAAAAATACTACCAAGGGAATGAAAAACAATATACTATGTATAAAAATAATTCTTAAAGTATAACCACGTTAAGACTATTTTTACAAAAGCTTTAGTGTTTTGTTTACTTATTCCAAATTATTTTGACAGAGGAGATAGAAGCTGGTTAGGCAGACAGAGAGGGAGGGTGTCCAAAAGACTTAACATTTGCGGGAATGCCCCCTGCACCACCCCCATTACATAATTGCTGACTTGAAATGTGATTAGTATGGTTAAGAACATCCTTTCAACACAGGATGTACTGTTAAAAGGGACTTTCTGCTGCTTAAACCCAGGTGCAGTATCTTAACTAATGTTCTAACTTGACCTTGGCTTATTATAATATCATTAACATAGTGTTTGCATCACAGTTTTACCCCCTAGCCCCCAACACTCCCCACCCCCATGGACTTTTTCGTGATACTTATGAGTAATATTCAAGATGGAGTAACTTTGGTCAAGGACCAAAGTTATATACACAATAAGAATTAATTCTCAGGAAGTAAGGGGCGCATGAGATGTAAATGGGAGAAATGCCCCCAGAAAAGATAAAATAAAACCACAATCAAACTCCTAGCACCGGTAACCCATTTTGAGCCCCCTCTCTTTTCTGGAGAGCTTTGTTGCTAAATAAACTCCTTCTTTCACTCATTCTTTTGCTGTCCACATTCCTTAATCTTCTTGGTCATGGGACAAGAATGAGGTTCCTGGTTTAAGCTGACAGTGGAGTTCAAAACTCCTGCAACAATTTCAGTTGTGCAAATCCTTTCCTTGTACCACCCTAAACTTTAATTTTCCTTATCTCTTCTAGTTGGTTATATTGATAGAACCTAAATCCTCAGCAATTAATTAATAAACCAATCCTTTGATTTTAGATTTCCTGTCTCTTTTCTTTGTATGTGATATTTCTTTTACTTACGCAATTTATCAATGAAACAATATGCTTTATATGTGTTTGATTAATTATTGAAAATTTGACCTGAGCTTTCCAAATTTTATAATGAGGATTGATGTATTATTGATTAAAAGTGATTTCTACAACTTTTAAAAATTGAACTATCTTTTAAAAATTGTTTTATTATAGGAATGTAGGGTACAAGTGAGGATTGGCAACATAAGTGGGCTGTATGCAGGTGAAGTTTGGACTTCTAACTGGCACTCACTCCCTGGTAATGAACAAGTAATATTTATGTTTTCATGTGTCCCTTACTCTCCTCTCTCCCTCCCTTCTTCCCCAGCCATGCTCAGTGACTGCTAATCTTTCCTTTGTGCTAACGTAACTAATGTACAAGTCCCACTTATAAGTAAGAATATGTGGTATTCAGTTCTTTTCTGTGATATTATACTTGGTATGATGGTCTTCAGTTCAATCCAATTTTCTGTGAAGTCCATGATATTGTTCTTCTTTATAGCTGCATAATATTCCATCATGTATATATACCACATTTTCTTTATCCAGTACACCTTTGATGGGCAGTAGGTTGGTTCTATGTGAATAGTGCTGCTATAAACATGCATGTGCAGGTGTCTTGTTTGTAGAATGATTTCTTTTTCTCCATGTATATTCCCAGGAGAGGTATTGCTGGATTGTAAGGAAGATTAAGTTTTGGTTCTTTTAAGAATTACCACACTGCTTTTAGTAGAGATTGAACTGGCTTGCACTCCCACCAACAGTGTAGAAGCACTTCCTTTTCTCCACACCCATGCCAACATCTGTTGTTTTTTGACTGATTAATTAAGAGTTAGTAGTATCTTTAATGCTTTGATTTGTATTTCTCTAATTAGTGAGGCTAAGCATTTTTTCATGTGTTTGTTGCCTGCTTGTATGTCATCTTTTTGGCATTGTCTGTGCCTATGTTTTAATGTTATTTTATTTTTTATTTTTATTTTTTGCTTTCACTTCATATGAATTCCTTATAGATCCTAGATGATAGGCTTTGTCAGATACAAAATTTGCAATTTTTTTTTCCATTCTGTTGGTTGTCTCTACTCTGTTGATGGTTTCTCTTGCTGTGCAAAAACTTTCCAGTTTGACGAGGTCCCCCTTATTTATCTTAGCTTTGATGGCATTCACTTTTGGGGACTTGGTCAAGCATTTGTTGCCTTCTCCGATGTGCATTAGGGTGTTTTCAATGTTTTCAAGGATTCTTATATTTTGAGGTTTTACATTTAGGTCTTTAATCCATTTGAAGTTGGTTTTTGTGTATGGTGATAAGTAAGGGTCCAGGTTCATTTTTCCGTATGTGATCAGCCAGGTTTTCCAGCACCATTTGCTAAATATGGTCTCCTTTCCCCATTGATTGTTATAGGTAGTTTTGTCAAAGATTAGTTGTTTGAGAGAACTGTGTTTTTGCTTCCAGAATCTGCCATGTTCCATTGGTCTATGTGCCTATTCTGCTACCAATACCAAGCTGTAGCCTGGAATAACATTTAAAGTCTGGAAGTGTGACTACTCCTGCTTTGTTGATTTTACTGAGGATTGTTATGTCTATTTATGTTCTTTTCTGTTTTCTTATGAATTTATGTGCTATCGTTTCCAGGTTTGTGAAAAATGATTTTGGTAATTTGATGTGTATTGCATTGAATCAGTAGATTTCCTTAGGTAGGATGGACATCTCAACAATATTGATTCTTCTGATCCATGGACATAGACTGTTTTTCCATTTGTTTATGTCATTCTTGATTTCTTTGAGCAGTGTTTTGTCGTTTTCGTTGTAAAGACCTTTCACTTCTCTGATTAAGTGCATGCCAAGGCATATCATTTTAATTTTGTTAGCTATTTTGAGTAAGACTGTGCCTTTTATTTGGTTCTCCACCTGCTTGTTCTGGTATATAGAAATGCAACTGTCTTTTGCTTATTTATTTTGTAATCTGAGACTTTACAAAAGTCGTTCATTAGTACCAGGAGGCTTTTGACAGACTCCTTAGGATTTTCAAGGTATAAAATTATATTATCTGCAAAGAAGAATAGCTTGACTTCCTCTTTACCTATTTGGATACCTTTGATTTTCTTTTCTTGCCTGATCTCTCTGACTAGGACTTCCAACATTAAGTTGAATAGGAGTGGTGAAAATGGGCATCCTTGTCTTGTTCTTGTTCTTGGGAAGAATGCTTCCATCTTCTGCCTATTGAGTAAAATGTTGGCTATGGGTTTATCATAGATGGCTCTTAATGTTTTTAGGAATGTTCCTTATATGCCCAGATGCTCAAGAGAAGAAGGGATGCTGGATTTTGTCAAATGCTTTTTCTGTATTTAATAATATAATCATATGGTTCTTGGGCTTACATATGTTAATGTGTTGAATTACATTTATGGTCTTGTGAATGTTGAACCAGCCCTGCAGCCCAGGAATGATGTCTACTTGGTCATGGTGGGTGATTTTTTGAGATGTGTTGTTGGATTCGATTTACTAGAATCTTGTTGAGATTTTTTGCATCT
Source organism: Tarsius wallacei (assembly GCA_963574415.1). NCBI lineage: Eukaryota > Metazoa > Chordata > Mammalia > Primates > Tarsiidae > Tarsius > Tarsius wallacei. Next base: position 9,577 of record CAUYQG010045203.1, on the reverse strand, counting down.
GTGTTCATCAAGGAGATTGACCAGTAATCTTCTTTCCTTGTTTTTTGCCTGATTTTGGTATCAGTATGACATTAACTTCATAAAATGAGTTGGGGAGAGTTCCATCATTCTCACTTGTCTGGAATATGTTTAAGAATGGTATCAACTCCTCCTTTATGTCTTGTAGAGGTCACCTGGGAAGCCAGCTTGTACGGGGTTTTTCTGGGCAGGGAGATTTCTTATGACTGAATCAATTTTCTAGAATTTTATTGGTCTGTTGAGAATTTCAATTTCTTCTTATTTCTACCTTGGGAGATTGTCTGATCTTAGAAAGTCCTCCATTTCCTTTAAGTTTTCTAGTTGATTTGCATACAGGTGTTCATGGTAATCTCTGATAATCTTTTAAATTTCTTCCAGGTCAGTTGTGAATTAATCTTTTGTGTCTCTTCTTGTGTTTATTTGGACTTTCCCTCTCTCTCTCTTTTTAGTCTGGTGAGGGTTCCATCAATCTTACTTATCCTTTCAAAAACCCAGCTCTTTGTCTTCTTTATCTTTTCTGTAATATATTTTTCTTCTATATCCTGCAATTGTGACTTCCTCTTAGTGATCTGGATTCTTCTGCTGAACTTAGAATTTAAATAATCCTGCCTTTCCAACTCCTTTGGGTGTAATATTTGGTTGTTTGCCTATGATCTTTCTATTTTCTTGCATATACATGCAATGCTACAAATTTTCCTCTTTAGACTGTTTTTGTGGCATTCCAGAGATTCTGGTGAGATGTCTCTTGAGTTTCATTTGCCTTCAGGGATCTTTTTATTTATGTTATAATTTCCATATTGACCCAGAAGTCATTCAGCAGCATGTTGTTTTGTGTCCATGTCTGTGTGTTTTGGGACAATCTTGTTGGTGGCAATATTTATTTTTAATGCACTCTACTCTGAGATATGTGGTATTATTTCAATCTTATGAAATTTGTTCATGCTCAATTTATGTCTAAGAATGTGATCAATCTTGGAATATGTTCCATGTTCTGAGGAGTAGGTTGTATATGCTGTTGTTGTTGAGTAGAGTGTGGAGTGTTCTGTAGTTGTCTATTAAATCTTTTTGATTGAACATCAAGTTAAAGCTCTAGATCTTCTTATTCTTCTTCTTTTTTTTTTTTTTTTTGCCTCGATGATCTATATAGAGCTGTTAGTAGGGTATTTAGGTCTCCAATGATGATTGTGTGAGAGTCAATGTCCCCTCTTAGTTTACCTAGTAGTTGCTTTATAAAACCTGGTGCTCCTCTGTTGGTGCATATATGTTCAAGATAGATATTTCCTGCCGGTGGGATGAGAGTTTTATTATTTTGTAGTGTCTTTCCATTTCCTTTATAACTTGTAATGGTTTGAAGTCTCTTTTGTCTGAAATCAAAATACCTATATATGCTTTTTTTCTGTTTTTCATTTGCCTGAAATACCATTATTCAGTTCCCAACTTTGAGCCTGTATGTGTCCTTTGCAGTGTGATGAACTTACTGGAGGCAGCAGACTTATGAATCATGTTTCTTTATCCAATTTGTTACTCTACATCTCTTCAGTAATGCATTTAGTCCATCCATATTCATATAGATTATTGAAATGCGAGAGTTGATCCTTATCAAAGGATTCTTAGGGGGGTTATCATGTTTTCCTTTTCCTTTTGTATGTATATATATATGTGTGTGTGTGTGTGTGTGTGTGTGTGTGTGTGTGTGTGTGTGTGTGTTTTCATTTCTGTAAGTGCTCTGTATGCTCTGTTGAGTTTATGCTTACCTGTACTTTTCTGATGGGCGTGATCTTTTTTTTTTTTAATGTGTTCAACACCTTCTTAAGCATCTCCTGAAATGCTGGTCTGGAAGTAGCATATTCTCTTAGGGATTGAATGTCTAGAAAAGATTTTAATTCTCTGTCAATAATAAAGATTAGCTTGGTGAAGTAGAAAATTATTTGCTGGAATTGCTTAACTTTAAGAATGTTACAAATTGGACTTCAGTCCCTTTGTCTTGTAGCATGTCTGCAGATAATTCTGTAGCGATTCTGAAGGGTTTTACCCAGTAATTAGTCTGATCTTTCTCTCTTGCTGACTTTAAGATGTTTTTCTTTCATGTTTACTTTGTGGAGACAGATTACTATGTGTCTTGGGGATGGTCTTGTGGGGTTCTTTGAATCATTTGTGCTTCAGTGGTCACCTCTCTAACAAAATGTGGACAGTTTTCATGTTTGATATTAAAGAATGTTTGTTCTTTTGTGTTCTCAGTTTCCCTTTCTGCTTCAGGGTTATCAACTAGGTGTAGATTTGGCTTCTTGATATAGTCTCACATCCCTCAAAGTTTTTGCTCCTTCTTATTGAGCTTTTTTTTTCCTGTTTTTGAAAGACTGGGTTAATTCTATATTTTGGTCTCCAAGCTCTGAGGTTCTTTTCTCTGCTTGGTTGAACTTGCTCCCTGTGCTTATTACTTTGTTTTTGATTTCCATGATGAAGTTCTTTATTTTCATTATTTCAGAATAGGATTTTCTGAAATGGCCAACTCTGGTTTTACTTCCTGTGTGACTTTCGTGAGTTTCACTTGGTTTTCTTAGTTCATTTTAGCCCACCAAGTTCTGATTTCTGTGACTTTCATCTGGAGCAGGTTATTCGGGAGGTTTTCCATTGTTTGTGCTCTGATAGCTGTTTTTCAGGCACTGTCTCTTTAGTACTCTGAGGGTTGCCTATATTTCAGAGTAATCAAAAGAATGGAATTGAAATGTTTCTACATAAAGAAATGAAAAATGGCTGAGTATATGGATATCCCAATTACCCTAATTATATTATTACAAATTGTATGCTTGTATCAAAATATCACATGTGACCCATACGCATGTACAACTATTATGCTTTTATAATACACTATTATGTATTTGTACAACTATTATATATTTATACTATTATGTATTTATAAAAAGTTATCTATTCAAAAAGATTTGTAAAAGTAGAACATAGTCAAATCAAATCCAACACATCAGCAAAAAAAAGAGCAAAGAAAGTGCCCTGCAATGACTTGAATTTTTGGAATTAACAAAGAAATTCATTATAAAAAGTTTTTAAAACACAAAAACATATTTTTATTAAAAAAAATAAAAATAGAAATAAAAATTTAAAAAATATTTTTGAGAAATAAAACAATCTTGATAAAATCTATTTGAATACTTGCATAAGTTTTTACACAAAAAAAATAGCCAATATAATTATCTATAGTGAAACACTAAATGCTATTGTTTTTTACACTGAACAAAGCAAGGTTGTCAATGATTATTATTTCTCTTCAACATTTTCTGAACATCCTAGCAAATTAAGATGGCAATATACAAAGTATAAACTATACGCATTTAAAAGAAAAGAACCAAACTCTCACTTATCACAGATGATGTAATTTTGTATCTAAAAAATAATTCCAAGATTTAGCTAAAAAATTTTACAAGAATTAAGAAGAGTATGGCAAAAAACTGTAAGATACAAAGATGATGTAAAAAACATTTATAATTTTATCTGAAAGAAATGACTACATCTTACTTCTGAAAAGTAGAATTTATTTTTAAAAATACTGCTGACAAAAGTAATATAAAATATTTAAATACAAGGTGATATATCTAACAAACATCATATAAGATCTGAGGAAGAAAATAACATTGAGTGATTGCTATTAGAAAAGCCTTGAAAAATATATCATGTTATAGACAAAGCTACTCAATAGTATAAATATATAATTTATTTGCAAAACAATTTCATAGATGTAAACAAATTCTAATTTTTTTTTTGAATTTTTGCAATGGAACATGACAGGTTATTCTAAATATATTTGGAAATGAGGGCAAAAAAACAAGATTGAGCAAAATACTCTTACATAAGATGTATTTGAAGTGTTTGCTCCACCAGAAGTCAAGACTTTCTAGAAAGCTATAACATTTAAGATTACTAAGTACTGCTACAAGACTAGATAAAAAAACTGACATCATAAAGTGAAGAACTCATTAAAATACCTATGCACTTCTAGGGATAGATTTTCCCATAAGAAAGAAATACTATATACTATACTATTTGCTATCCAATAATATAATAGTGTCTATCTACTGGTATTGAGAAATAAATAAACAAAATTTTGGAATAATTCTTTGTAGCATATATTATATTTAATTACAAAGAGAAATCTAGCTTTAAAATAAAAATTTTCAAGTGTTTAGAGAATATTAAATATTATTATTTTCATTCTTTTGGGAGAAAATACATTAAAACAGAATATAAAATTTAGCAATAAAATGATTAACACTTTTGCCTACTAAAAATTAAGATTTTCTTGCTTATCCAAATTATAATTAAAGAAAGTTAAAAATTTTTTCTACTCTTAAAATCAACAATGAAAAATATCAAATGTATGTTAATTAATTTTACAAATTAATAAGAAATAAAACACACATATCAAGAGGGATAGCAAAATATTTGACACTTCAAAAGAGAAACTATGAATGGCAGTATGTAAAAGTTTACTTGGCATTATCAAACCTAAAAATGAAAATTATAGCTCTAAAGAGATTCTCTTAGATTTGCTTTAGGATGACAGTAAATGAAAATTGGGTAATGCCAATGTTAATGATGATATAGAACAATGACAAATTTCATTCAATTTAAACATGCAAATGTGGAAAATATCTAGAAATATGAAGTGGCATTATTTAGAAAAGTTGAAATCTTCCCCTGCAATTTGACGAAATGTGTACTCTAGAAAAATTCACGTACTTGGCCAGCAGGATTCATACCCAAGAATGCTTATAAAGTAATGCGTATAAAAGCAATATATTAGAAGCAAATCAGATGATCATCAACTATTTTCTGTAAAATGACCAACAAGTTGAGGCATATTCTGTATTGGGTTACAATAGAGTAATGAAAGAAGTGAAGTAGACTCATAAGCAACAACATCATGGTATGATTTCACAAATATAATGAGTAAAAGAAGCAAGCTAAAGAGAATATCTGCATTTTTGACCCAGTCATATAAAACTCAAAGTATGGGCAAAATAACATTATATTATTTAGGGATGCGTATTTATGTAAAAGAATAAAAAATAATAGCAAAAAATAGTGCTTGCCCCAGGATCAATAAAATGTCCATTAATTATCATTTGAGATGCTTTTAGAATAAAAGTAAGGTTTTATTTCTAGATTTGACAGTAAATGCCCAATAAGCATCTATTATACTGTATATTTATGGCTTATGTGCTTTTGTAGCCAATATATTATTACACAATCAGAAGAAAAAAACACATACTTCATAAAGTTATTGTGATGATGAGATGTAGAGGGACTGATGCCTGTGATATACTTTTTAGCTCAGTGATTGACATATTTTAAACCACTGTTTTTTATCATTGTTAGTCTTAATAATAGTAGTAATGGATGTAGTCCCTTACATTTTGAAAATCCAGGATTTGGTAAAGTATTTAGTTACGCAGAAAATAATATGTGCATCTAGAAGTCATGAAGTATATCTCATAAGCATTTAATTCAAATATTTATTTATGTTTTCAATGATGATTATTATTTCCTTTGTGTCAGGCATCTTTCTTAGAGAGGTGGGTACAAGTAGATAGCAGTGACCATATTCAGTCAAGGTTCTTGTTCTTATGGAGTTCATATTCTAGAGAAATGAATATAACTCTAAACAAGTAATCAATATTAAGAGAAGATAACTTGATGATACTATGAGGAAAATAAATCTGAACTATAAAATAAAGAGAAATGGAAACACATCTGCAAGTTGACATATAGGAAGTAGCCTCACATATATGGGAAGTAATAACATTTAAACATATATTATCAATATAAAAGTTATTTTATTAATATTGACATAGGATTTGCTCCACCAGCTGTCAAAATATTCCACAGACTATAATATGTAAGACTGATCCATGGGTAAAGAGAACAATGAAAATTCCAGAAAGTAAAGAACTTAGAAATAGGAACTTAATAAACAGGTCAGTTTGCAATTTTCAGGAAAATAGATAAACCTTCCAACAAGCAAGGCTAGGACATTGGAGTAGCAAATATTCAAAAGCAAACTTGGGATCTTATTTTATAAAATATGCAAAATTTAATTCAACTGCTTGAAAATATGCCCTTCAGGGGCAGGCACTGTTCTGGCTTTGCCCTCTGTTATACATCAAACACTCAAAACAGTACCAGGCTTGTAGTATGTACTCAAAAGATATTTGCTTAAACAAATAATAGCAACAAAAAAAAATCACTACATTTGAAATATGAATCCCACACATTTCAACAATTACACTTCTAAAGATTTGTGTTTCAGAAATATATCTGCTTCAGAGGGATTCAATATATTTACAAAATAGATGCTTGTAATGCTAAGATTGTAAGCATATTTGTCTATCAGTATATATAGTTTAAATATATTCTGACAAATATGTATTATATAATAGTCTTCAACTATTAAAAGTTATTTAAATCTCTATACTATTAGCTTAAAATTTATCTATGATACATTGTTAAGAGAAAGGTGAAATTGTATATTTTACACAAATACATTTGAAAAAAATATGTTCTTTCATTCTCTCTTAGCAGCAATACATTTTAAATGCATGCAATAATATCTGGAAAAAATCATAAGAATAATTATGATTGACACCATAGAGTGGAGTTTCTAAATGTTAATACTACTTGATCAAATTATTATCTGTAGTCAGAATGTTTTCTAAAACTAAATATTAGTTTTATACCTACAGAACAAAAGATATTTTAGAGGTCAGTCAGAAGGCATATGCCTTTTTGGATAGTATTGAAATTCTCATATAAGCTTAAAGCAATTAAAAAACAAATATCTTTATGTCCTTTCTGGGAAAACCAGGATATATTGTCAATTTTAAAAAGCAGGTTGGAGAACAAAACATATATAGCTATCTTGTCAAACATGTTTTCCTCTGAGTTTTGGCATTCTCTCTAACCTCCACTATTTTACTTTATTGCCACTTAGTAATAAAAAATGTTCTAAGGAAAGCAAAAGGAGCATATAAAGGGAGGTGAGGAAGAAAAGCAAGAGACATCATGAACCCCTCCCCCCAAAAAACAAAAAAAAACCAAATATACAACTCTCATTATAATATATTAATTTCATTATTTTGTTTTAATTATGTTCTCTCTGATCAAATTAAACATAATGTTTCAGATTAAGATACAGGAATTTGAAGCAAATATGTTTATGTAAATGTTCTCAGACAACTTAAAATTTGCTTTTTTGTAGGGCCACCTTAGTATATAAGTGCATTTAACTGCTGCACTTATTAAAAGATAAATTTTGTTCATAATGAAGAGTATAATGGGTCCTTAGTAGAGTTTTGGAAGTACAGTTAACTAATAAAACTTTACTTTTCAACAGCATATTATTCACAATCTTGTACTATTTTTTATATACAAAACATTTTCCTTGAGTCATTCTTTTCTGCTATGTATGAACCCTGTGCATAAAAATAGTCCTTCTGGGATTCAGGAATTTGCTTCATATTTTAATTTTTATATTTTTAATTAACATGTAATAATTGTATATATTTGTGAGCTATAGGGTAATAGTTGAATACATATATAATGTGTAATGGTCAAATCAGGGCAATTTGCATATTTATCGGCTCAAACATTTATTTTTTTGTGCTGTGAACATTCATAACCACTTCATCTAGATTTTTGAAAATATACAATAAATTATAAGTAATTACAGTTATGCTACAGTGCTGCAGAACACCAGAACTCGTTCTTGCTAATTGGCTACAATTTCATATCTGTTAATTAACATCTTCCCCATGCTCTCCTCTCCCCTAACTTTCTAGCTGATCATACACACAATTTTACTCTTTACCCCTATGAGCTAATTTTTTTTCAATCAGGCAGACCAAAAACAAAAACAGAAAGAGACAAATGATAAGGATGCAGACAAAAGGGAACTCTCATACACTGTTAGGGAGGAATGTAAATTAGTACAGTCATTGTAAAAAACGGTATGGAAGTTTCTATAAAAAGAAAATAGAACTATCTTATAATCCAGCAGTCTCACAAGTAGGTATTTATTCAAAGGAAAGAAAATCTGTATATTAAAGGGATACCAACCTTCATATTTTATTGCTGCACTCTTCTCAATAGCTAAGATACGGAATCAACCTAAACATCCATCAATGGAAGAATGAATAAAGAAAAACGGTATGTATACATGATAGAATATTATTCAGTCATAAAAAAGAACAAAGTCCTTTCATTTGCATCAACATGGATATAATTAGAGGATGGTATGTTCAGTGAAATAAGCCAGGCACAAAAAGACAAATATGCACGTTTTCACTCATATGTATCATAAACAAACCAAACAAACAAAACATTAACATTTGTTTATTAGAGTATTTTTGCATCTAAGACAAGTTTAATTTCACTTCACATGACTGGTTATTTACAGATGAAAGTAAGAAAAAAGAAGCCCACCAGGTAGTCTTGTTTTTGTAAATGAGAATAAATTTAAAATATCTATTAGTTTAGTAGTGATCAAAATAATCATTCTGTCAGGAGAAAGCATGATATAATTAGTGAGAAGTTTTGTAGAACCAATTTTTCTCTAATGACTGTATTTTACACAAGAGATCATATACACTCTTTGCTGAATTCTCTCCCTTCCTCTTCTTCCTCCCTTCCTCTCTTTCTCCTCTCCCTTCCTTCCTTTTTCTTTCTTTCACTCAGAGTAGAGCTGCTACCATAAAAATAAAATAAATATGAACAGTGTAATAGTTTCTCATCTACAAATCAATATTTAAACCATCCTTGAGAAAATTAATTACAGAATAGGCCTTACTATAGGAATACAGATAGACTTATGTAAGTGTTCTTAGTTTCCTTGTCATATCTTAATACATGTGTAGTGTCAAAAACACTCTTCAGTCACAGTCATAATTTTTTTTGTAGACCAAAAAAAAAAAAAATAGATTCTTCCATAGTGTGATATTAATGGCTTTTGAAAAGCGAGGACACAGAGCTAGCTTCATCGGTGTGCCTTCTGATATTTTTGAGTTGAAACGATAATGTGATACACTGAAATTATGCCAGGATGTCTCTGATAATTCTAACAGCATTAAATTGTATGCAGCCAACTTTGATTTTGAGCTCTTTATGATGAATCTTTCTGGCACGAACCATTCTTTATTTGACAGTTTTATAACATGTGCTGACTAAAATGTTCACAGCTCCATCTTCCAAAAAATTTATTGCTCAAAGTTTGTGTCTTTCTCATTAGACATTTTGCATAATGACCAAGGCAACCTTACCATTTTCCTCTGCTTCAACCCGGTGTTAATCTGGGTTTCTTTGCATCTAGGCCTCTGACATCGCGCGCTCTCTCTCTCACTCTCTCTCACTCTCTCTCTCTCTCTCTCTCTCTCTCTCTCTCTCTCTCTCTCTCTCTCTCTCTCTCTCTCTCTCCCTCCCCATATATAGTTTTACTTTAGAAAAATTGTAATTGTAATTGTAAATTTTTTATCTTCCCCTATGAGAAATACGT
>CAUYQG010045200.1:0-30661 GCA_963574415.1 Tarsius wallacei | reverse complement strand
CATGTGAAATCCAAAGTTCTGGGGACTCTGAAGCCTTCAAACAGAAATATCTATAGAATTTGAAACTTAGATTAGAGCAAACCCTTTGAGCTTAGATTAGAGCAAACCCACAGTGTCCCATATGTTCTCACTCATAAGCTGATCTTGAACAATTATAATACTATAAGAAAGTGATTGGCAGTAGTGGGAAACTGTCAGGGGAGGGGGGTGGGATTGGCCGTTGAGGAAAACTACTATGGGAGGAGGGGCATACCTCATCAACAAGGGCACCTGCATGATCAATGTTTATATACCTAACCCTGAATTGTACCCCACATCTTTATAATAAATTTTTTTTAAAAAAATATTATCTCTCTGACTGGAACAATAAAAATTCCTTCACACATGATCTAAACTAGGCAATAATCCTGGGAAAAATCTGGGATACATAGAGTGCTGTGGTACTTGAAAAACACTGGCCCACCACAATTAAAATGTAGTGTGAAAACAGAGAACTCTAAATGGATTAGTAAGAAATTTGAATTCTAAAATAGATTCTCCATTAATTAGCTATGTGACTGTGAAAAAGCAGTCTGATTTTTACACTATCGATGAGACATTTGTAACACATAGTCTTTTAGGAGTCTTCAAATTTAAAGATCCATAGTTCCTGTGGTTTCCAAATGGTGTTACCATCAAAACCCATAGACACAAGCCGGGCTTGGTGGCTCAGCCTGTAATCCCAGCGCTTTGGGAGGCTGAGGTGAGTGGATTGCCTGAGCCCGCAGGTTCGAGACCTGCCTAGGCAACTTGGTGAGACCTCATCTCTACAATAAATTAAAAATTAGCCGGGTGTGGTAGTGCACGCCTGTAGTTCCAGCTACTTGGAAGGCTGAGGCTGAAGGATCGCCAGAGCCCAGCAAGTCGAGGATGCGGTGGCTGGGAGCGGCCACTGCACTCCAGTCTGGGTGACAGAGTGAGACTCCAACTCACAAAAAAAAAAAAAAAAAAACCCATAGACAGGAGGGCAATTTACATAAATAAAATGGATGACTTTTTTTCTGCTAGGACCTAAACAGCCAATTCTGTCATTTAAATATGCTTAAGCCACTAATACAGAAAAGGCTAGGTTAACTGGCTACAAAATTAAAGATTAGAAAACAGCCCTACTATCCACTTCTTGTTCTTTTTTCTTTTTTTAAAGATGTGGAATACAATTCAGAAGTAGGTATACAGGTGGTCATCGTACAGGTAAAGCTTGGGCCTCATTTTGGTCCCCACTTTGCCTGGTTGGAGAGCAGATACGTTTATTGATGTTGTGTCTCCCCCAACCCCTGACCCCCACACCAGCAGTATCCCACTACTGCCAATCCCTTTCTTACAGTACTATGGTAAATGTTCAGGGTCTGATTATGAGTGAGAACGTGTGGTACTCTGTTCTTTGTTTCTGTGATAGATCACTGAGTATGATGGACCCTACTAACCATTTCTTGACCATCAAAAGGATTGGTAAAAGACCAATTAGCACATCTTTGGTTATAAATGCATCATCACATAATAATAACTTGGGTATATAGTAAACGTCCCTTTTCTGTGCTTTCCATCTTTCATATAGCTTAAAGTAACTCTTTTATCAACTTGGATAAGTGTATCAATAAATACATACCCAATAGTATCATAAAATATTTTACAAATGACACCAACTGGTGTAGCAAATTTAAAAAGAACAAACTTAGAAATGGAGTAAAGAATAACAATTTTAATCACATTTGATGATTATATAACAACTATAAAAGTATAAAGAACTTAAATTATTTTCCATAACTAAAAGTACTCATTTTTTATCAGTAAAATATAATTTTTTTTCCATTCTGAATTGCAAATTGTATTTTTTTCTAGATCTCATAAAAATAATTGTACTTATATACACAATGGAATATTACGCAGCCATTTAAATTTAAAGATTAGGAAACTGGATCTCAAAGAGGTTAAGGTGATAACCCAAAATTCTGAGACTTTTTATTGTCAAAACAAGGGCAATTTTTGAAATTCCTGACTCTTAGGCCTTCCGCAATTTGCACCATATCCTTCTCTTTCAGTCTGTACTCAGAAACTAGGGGACTGTGGATTCCATGCCCACATGGATATTTGGTTCATAAATACAATGAGATGCCCTGAAACTTTTTGAGGCGGGCAGGATCACAGTCAGATCTGTGCTCTTGGAAATATAGTTGGCACCGGAGTGTATGATGAAAAGAATGGGAAGAGCTTGAGTCCGAAAAGCATAGGAAGTTATCACAATGGTCCAGATGGGAGGAAATGTTTTCAACTAGCACAATGACAATAAAGTTGAATACATTTAGTTACCATTTGTTGAGTGTATACAGTGTTCCAGGCATAGTCTCATATAATCCTCACACCAACCCTCAGAGCTATATACTATTATAGTCCTCATTTTATACATGAGGAATCCACAACTTGAAAAGGTTAAGTAATCTGCCTGTGGTTACTCAGTTAGTAAGGATTCGAATCCCAACTTGATGCTCTTGTCCACCGTGACAATGCTTCTCAAATTTCACAGTGGACGCACATCCCTTGGGGGATACTGTTAAAATATAGATTCTTATTTAGTAGATCTGAAGTGCAATCTGAGATCCTGCACTTCTAACAAGCTCCTGGGTGATTCTGATGCTGCTGGTGCACAGAGGACACTTTAAGCTGCAAGAAGTTGTGTCCAATGGAAATGTAAGGGAGAAAAGAGATAGCAAAATTTTCCAAAATAAAGTTGGTTATGTGGAAGGAGGAAAGAAAAAGGAAATAATTTTGAAGTCAATGGGAAAACCGCTGATTGACGTAGGAACCTGCATCTGTATTCATTAAATGGAGTTTCTGCCCATCTGTTCCTAAATCAATCTTAAAAGAAAAAGAACTGGACCAACTTTTTTTTTTTTTTTTTTAGCAATTATCAACTTCAGCCTACTGGTAGAAGTTAACAGTGTGTACAAGTCTGCATAGTTATACACCATATTTTTTGTTAGCAACCCAGCCACACAATAATCTATCTGATTTCCTAAAATCATTATCAACACTTTATAGTTTTGATATATATGTATATCATTTCTTAAAATCAAGACTGATGTTGAGATGGAAAAGTACAATGCAGACTCCAGGGATTAATTATTGCATAAAGAGTATAGAGAAATGGGGGAGAGGGGACACAAGCTATAAAGCCAATAAGCCTGTGTTTGTATCCCTAAATGGTTACTTACTACCTGCAAGACTTTGAGCAAGTTCTGTATCTGCTCTAACCCTCAGTTCCTCAGCTCTAAACTGAGGATGTTAATATCACCCATTGTTCAGACTGTTAATGTGAGACATGAATGCTTAAAGTACTGTGAACACTGCTTTGATAATATAAACACTTAGTACTTTTAGTGTCAACATCATCTTCGTTATCATGATTATCATAATCATCACTTGCAAATACTTGGTTAAAAAACGTAGCCACAGTATTTTGTAATTCCTCCATTGAGAAGTAAAGTCTATTTTGAAACTAGGCTGCCTTATACCTTCCTTTGACCAAAAGATTATGGCAAAAGTAACACTGCGTAAATTACAAAGACTAAGCCTCAAGGTGCCTTACAGCTTCTACCTTTACTTTCTTGAACCCGGCTTGAGACACCACATAAGAAAGTCAGTCTAGCCTGCTGAAGTTTGAGAGGCCACATGGAGAAGAACCAAAGTATCCAAGATGGCAGCCAACACCAACTGCCAGACATGGGAGTGAAACTCTCTGTACTTGATGGCCCAGCTGACTCGCCAGCCTTCACAGGCATGTGAGTGACCCAGGTGTATCCAACACAGGAACCATTCAACTAATCCACAAAATTGTAAGAAATTATAAATTATTATTGATTTAATCCATCAACTTTGAATTTGTACTGTAGTAATAGGTAACCAAAATAGCATCCATGAAAGTGAAAATTAATAAAATGGTCCTTGTGATTAAAAAAAAAGTTGTGAGCCACTAAGGCATTGCAGTAATTATGAATATTGATTCATTTGTGTATTCATTTCTTCATTCTAGCATATTTTATTGGAATATTCTAGGTGTTCAATAAGTATTTAAAATATTTATAGGATGTCTATAAGTTTCAGATATAGTTTGGGAAAAAAAATTTCCTGCCTTTACAGAGTTTGCAGTTCTGTTAGCATTGTAATGCTATGTTTATAATTATAATGAAATGCTTATAATTATAAATAGTAATTGTGTCTATAGGAGAGAATAAGACAAACCTTAGCTGCATTGGGCAGATTTTTGTCAGTGCTTAGACACAGAGAAACCGTGAAATAAATAAATATCCAGCAATTTTATTCTAAAGGAAATAAGTATACACCAAATTCAAAATGTTTAAGTATGAGGAAACTGTTGTTCTATTGCTTTTCTATTTAAAGGGATAGATATAAATAAACTGCCTACAGAGATGGAGAAAACAGATGGATTTAAAAATTCAAGCTCACACTGAATGTAATTAACTTGGAAAAAGAGAGAAACCAATGATGTCTGAGATCATAGGTGCCCGAGAGACAGGCAAAGGACTAACATTTTTAACACCACAGTAGTCTCAGCAGTAAGGAAAATTCAAACTCAATTAAAGTCTCTGAAGAGGTGAAAGAGCAAATGAAGAGAGGGAAAAAAATGTGGCTATTGGAGAGTAATTAACATTTTGACCCAGTTGCCAGTCTGAGTAGGTGTTTGCTGCTTTTTAACAGAGTTTGGGATTCCTGCATCATTGCAAATGAGAAGGTTTCCTGAAAGCACTCCTGATGTTGTTTTCTATTTGATTCTGAAAGTGGTGCACCTGAAGACACAAATGGGCTTAGACAGTGCACTTCTTCAGCTTTGTAGAGGCTTGCGGCATGGTTTACTTATCCACAAAGAGCATCCTAGGATAACTGGACCAGCAGGATAACAAGATGGCCCTTGGCCTTGAGATGAAGGACAATTTGGGACTTGATGACAGTAATGCCCCAAGCCACTCGGATTGAAAGCTTGATGTCCAAAACCTTTCATAATTGAACCCCGGTGACCACTCCCTTCCACTCATCGGTCACTTCTACACATGGGATACACATCTACAAAGCTATGTTTTTTATATGCCATTTCTGCTAACTAGAAAATACCCTTTTCTTCTCTACCTAAGAAACTCCTAGTCATTAGAGTCATTTAAATGTTATTTCCTTCCACTCCTAGTCCCCAAGCAAGACAAATAATCATCTCCTTGTTAGTACTTTCATAATACTTTATGGTTCTATTATACCATGACCAGCAATATTGTCTGAATACTTGTCTCACTACATTGTAAGCTTCTCAAATTCAGAACACATCTCTGACTCATCTTGGTACCTATGTCGCCTAAGTATCTATTACATGATATACATTCAGAAAACACCTAGTTGATGGAACGAATAAATAAATGAATTAATGACAAAAGGAGACAAAAAATACTCCAGGGGACATTGAGGTCTTCTGCGTGTGATGTATATACATTTATATCTGTATTTGTATCCATATTCATAGCTACAAATCAGAGTGGAAAGTGATCTATCTAGATGTTAACAAATAGAAATATTTCTTATATAAACCATGAAAAAACTATTATCATTCAGGCATCTTACAAATCTCTTTAAACTGCCTCTTTCCATTTCTTTATTCTAAATGTAGTAGTAAAGCACTGGCATATCACTCACGTATTAAAATCTTTGCAGACATTTTTGCCTTTATTTGAGTTTTAGCTAGGATTTTCTAGAAGACCACTGATTTTCACTCAAGATTTAATGTGAAAAAATATAAATAAGTGAGATAAAAAGATTTAATGTGGTTTCATATGCCTTACTGTGAATCTATGAGAAAGGCATTTAATACATGATACAAGTGCTTAACTTAGAGCCTGCACCTCGGTAAACCAATTTCCAAACTTCAAAAATGCCTAGTACAGTTTAACAATGCTTGAAAGTTCAAAAAAATAACCTTTCCAAAATTATATAATTAGCTTAGGTATCAAGTGGAAAGTGGATATCAACATCTCAGTTCTGTCTTCTTGTTCAATGAATCAAATTTCCATAAATGCTATCAAGCCAAATATCTATAGGTTCCAAAGACAACTATTTCTTTCAGTGTCTTCTCTACATGAATACTTTCTATCTTGCTTCCATAGAATTGTTATAATTTTATGGGTATTTGAAAAACAATTTAAAACATATTTCTGCAGTCAAGATGTGGGTTTTTTAAATACTGTTTATTTTTATCTCTGAATTTATAAATGATATAATAATGTGCTCACTACTGAGGATTTGAAAAAACAGGTAATACAGCCACTTGGAGAACTTGTTGGAGGTTCCTCAAAAAACTATAACTAGAACTACCATATGATCCAGCAATCCCAATACTAGAATGTATCCAAAGAGTAAGAAATCCATATATCAAGAGACATCTGCACTCCCGTGTTTATTAAAGCCTTATTCACAATAGCCAAGATATGGAATCAACCTAGGTATCCAACAACAGAAGAATAAATAAAGAAAATGTGATAATGTATATACATATGAATACTATTCAGCCATAAATGAATGAAACCCTGTCATTCACAGCAACATGGATGAAACTGGAGGACACAACGTTTAGTGAAATAAGCCAGAAACAGAAGGTCAAACACTGCATATTCTCACTCATATATGAAAGTTAAAATAAAAAGAAGAAAGTTGATCTCATAGAAGTAAAAAGGAAAACAGAAGATACTAGAGGCAGAAAGGTAGGGGGAAGGAGGGAGAAGGGAAAATTTGTTAAACAATACAAAATTACTAGGCAGGAGAAATAAGTTCTAGTGTTCTATACTACTGTACGATGACAATAGTTAACAATAATATATAAATCTCAGTAACTGGGAGGATATTGAATGTTCCCAACGCAAAGAAATAATAAATGTTTGAAATGACAGATATGCTAATTACCCTGATCTAATCACTATATGTGTCAAAATTACTATGTACACCACAAATATGTACAATATTGTCAATTTTTAAAGAGTCAATTCAAGAAAAAAAGCAAAAATCATCCCTAATTTACCAACCCAAGGTAATCGTGGCTATTGTATCATTATAATAACATTTTATTACAAAATTAATACAAATAGAAAATTTAGAACTTCAAAAGTCAAAGGTAAAATGAAAATCACAATGCATGTTATTTTAGCACAATTTGGACCATGACACATTTTTCTTAGATATAATTTAGATTACTCTCAGTTTTTTGAGGTTTTAACTAACATGGCAATGAACATTTTCGTGTGCAAGAATTTGTCTGAGTTTTTGACTACTTTTTTGGAAGAGATTTGTAGAAGGGGAATAAATAAATCAGAGTACTCACTTTTTAAAATTATTAACACATGTTGCCACAATACTCTCCAGATAAGTTGCCACCAAGGAGTCTCCTGCCTGCAGTAGAGAACAGCATCTGTTTCCCATCTCCTCACCACTACACAGTATTATTATTTTTCTTCTCTACTAATATGACAGGTCAAATTGTTTCTCAATAATTTTGTGCATTTCTTTGATTCCTAAGTAAAACTAGGCATTTTCATAGGTTAACTGGCAGTTTACTTTTCATTTGCTGTGAATTAAGCCCCTTGAAGACAGGGTGTTGTTTCCAAGGCCCTCTATACACACCACATGGTAATCACTCGAAAACTGCTGTAGGATGAACGTTATTTTCACACATTTTAGCCATTATTACATTAGCTTGTAATGTTTTCTCATTTATTTTTTAAAAATTGCTTATATATTAAATGTTTGCTTTAATTATTTCCCCCCCAAGTTTTTCCTTTCCTTTTAAATTTGTTTATGGTGTTCTTTGATTAGCAGTTTTTATTTTTATGTCATCAGATCCGTTGGCTTTTGCCCTTTGTGGGTTTTTTCTACTTTTATGCTTTATGAATTCCTTTTCCATTCTGAGATGATTTTCAATGTACATATAATTTACAGTTATTGTTGGATAGAGGAGGATATTTGTTACTTCTGTTAATTTGCACAGAGAGATTCAGTGTCTTATGAGAATAACCTGAGGACTAGTTGGTGTGTTCTGGCAGTTCCTAAGAAGTGAGAATGTGAAACACTGGAAAGGATACATTTTTCTTTACAAGGATTCCTTTCCTTAAACTGATGAATAATAGATGTATACAGTTTAGGGCTACATGTTATAACTTAATACATTTATATAATTTCTAAATATCAAATTGATGTACTTGGGATATCCATCACCTAAAATATTTGTCTTTTCTTTGTGCTATAACAACTCAAATTCTTCTCTCCTATAATCACACTATTGATCTGTCTAACATTAGGTCATATTTCTTCTATCAAACTGCATATTTGTACCCATTAATCAACTACTCTCCTTTACCTCTACCGCTTACCTTTCCCAGCCTCTGGTAACCACCAATCTATGTTCCATCTTCATGTGATCTACTTTTTTAGTTTCCACATATTAGTAAGAATATTTGATATTTGTCTTTCTGTGCTTAGCTTATTTCACTTAACATAGTGACCTCCAGTTTCATCCATGTTGCTGCAAATGCAAGATTTGATTTGATTTGATTTTTTTGAGTTGGAGTCTCACTCTGTTGCCCAGGCTGCAGTGCAGTGGCACACTCATGGCTACCCCAGAGTCAACCTGCTGGGCGCCGATCCTTTGGCCTCAGCCTTCCAAGTAGTCAGAACTACAGGTACATGCTACCACGCCCGGCTAATTTTGGGTTTATTGTAGAGACGAGATCTCACCAAGTTGCCCAGGCTGGTCTCGAACCCCCAGGCTCAGGCAACCCACTTGCCTTGGCCTTCCAAAGTGCTAGGATTACAGACTGAGTCACCAAGCCCAGCCAGATTTTATTCATTTTTATGGCTGAATAATATTCCATTGTGTATATATGCCACATTGTCTTCACCCCTCCATCCAATGATGGGCACTGAGATTGATTTCATATTTTGGTTATTGTAAATAGTGCTGCTATGAGCATGGGTGTGCAGATATCTCTCTGATATGTTGATTTTATTTCTTTTGGATATATACCCAGTAGTGAAATTGCTGGATCGCATGGTGATGTAATTTGTAGGGTTTTTTTTTTTTTTTAGGAACGTCTACTGTTCTCCAAAGTAGCTACACTAATAATTTACATTTTCATCAACATTGTATGAGGGCTCCCCTTTCTCCACATCCTCATCAGCACTTATTATTGCCTGTCTTTTTTTAAAGTAAAAACCATTTTAACTGGGATGAGATGATATTTCCTTGTTGTTTGATTTGCAATTCGATGATTAGTGGTGTTGAACATTTTTTGTATACCTGTTGGCCATTTGTATGTCTTCTTTTGATAAATGTCTATTCACATCTTTTGCCTACTTAAAATCAGATTATTATTATTTTTTTTTTGCTATTGAGTTTTTTGAGCTTATTGCCTTCTGGTTATTAATTCCTGGTCAGATGGGTAGTTTGCAAAAATTTTCTTCCATTTTTTGGGTTGTCTCTTCACTTTGTTGTTTCCTTTGCTGTGCAGGAGGTTTTTAGCTTAATGTAATCTAATGTTTCTATTTTTGCTTTGGTTTCTTGTGCTTTTTAGGTCTTAAACAAAACCTCTGCCCAGACCAGTGTCCTGAAGCATTTTCCCCAAAGTTTTATTCTATTAGTTTTATAGTTGTAGGTATTAGATACTTTCAGAGATCATTTTTATAGTCCATTACATGGATTCCTAATCTGAGGTGAATCCTCTGAGCCTATAAAATTCAATGTGCACTTTTCTGGGTTGGATTTGAAAGGATCTGTGACCCTTAAATTGTTATATAAGAGATTCTTCAAAGAAGTTGCATGTCTGATGCTATCTGGATTCGCTAATGTTCAAACTTTAACAACTTTCTGCAAATGCCAAGTTTGACACCCCAGAAAAAGGAATAAGAAAGCTGACAACTAGTGACTGAGGTTTTTAAGTTGGAGAACAAACTCAACACAAGCTTTTCTGAAATTACTACCATGCTAAACTCAGAGTTTTCCAATGATAACTTAGAATGTTGGATGCCAGCCTTACATGGGTGCCAGCCCATGTGTGTGTCATTGAATAGATCCCAAAGCTAAATATGTCAATCTTTTCACATAATTTATACTCATAGAATTTCTCAATTGGATGAGACCTTACAAGCCATCTAACACCACATCACCAACTTCTCCACAGTGTCTCCAACAAGCAGTCACTGAGTCTATGATTAAATATTTCTAGAGATGGAGAACTCTCCCCTTCTTAAGACAATTCATTGCAAAATTTCTTCCTCCAGCCCCTACTGCAGGAATATCTAAGTTTTCCATTTATCTTTCCGAATCAATGGAGCCCAGGTAATCAGACCCACCTGCAGGAAACCTGCTGAAACAACATCTCAGACCCTTTAAATAAATGAGCCGAGACATAATCAAAACAGCATGTTACTGCTCTGCACAGATTTGTGCTGAAAGGTTTATGAAACAGTGTGAGACTCTGAATACGGAGTACTCTTTAAAAATGAAAGCAGAATTTTCAGTTATAAAAATCGTGTAGTGCAGTATGAGCTATACTAATTTTTAGGTTTCCAAACTTGAAGAAACAAGGATAATAGTTAATTTCTGTATAGGTGATCATTAAGGCATAAGGTCAGACTATTTCCATGAAACTGGCCAGTCATATTGACAAAGCTAAGCACCTGGGCAGAAATATTCTTTACGTTGACTTGAAGAAATGCCCCAGTGCCAACACAGGCAAATATCTGAATGCTGTCTAGAATTTCTCAACAATGGATGGTGACAGAAAACAGACTGTCATGTAGATTTCTGTAAAACAATGGAAGAGGGACTACAACTGAGTGTGCAGTTATCTTCTAGCATAAATATGCTCATTTAAGTAATAATAATCTTATTTGTCAAAAAAAAAAAACATGTAGGCCAGATGTGGGAATTAGTCTATTAATTTGTATATCACAGCCATAAAGAGGAGAAATTCAACAAGAAACCCCAAGCGGGAGGCAATGCTCAATTGGGGTGAACTCAGGCAGCTCGTTATAGACTTTTACCACCATCTCCAGGTTCCTAAGGGAAAGAACTCTACTCGAGTTAAACAGTTTTCTGAGTGTTGAGCTTTGAGTTCCTATTTTGAATAATTTCTATATTGGGTTTTGGCATTGATATTTTTTAAATGCTTATCTGTTTATTTAGGATATGTACTAGTAGTGTTTTTTCAAGATACAAGTTGCAACCAGAAAGCCATGAAACCAATTTAGTTTCTTTTAATCAGCTGTTTTTCCTTTTTTTCCTCTTTAATTAAAAGAACGTAGCAGAATTGTGTACACAGTAAGTTTGGATATGTGGTGGGTACACATCCACACATATGCATGTTATAAAATATATATGTATAAAATATATATATAGGTTAAAATCAAACACATTTGAAATTCATTCTTTTAGGAGGAGAGAGACTAGATAGACAGAGAAATGGATGGATGGATAGATAGATAATAAATAGTATTTATTTATTTATTTAGATAGATAGGTTCTAATTTATTTAAGAAGATATTGTATCCCTCTCACCAAACCCAAACATGGTAATATTTTCCTACAATATACTATCAAAGAATTTTTTTAATGGTTCATTAATCTTCACAACCCTCCAGTGTGACAGAATGGGACTTAAATTAAATGAAGCTGTCAATTTTACCTTAAGAGAATGGATTGCTACAGATAGTAGCTGCCAGTTTTTACTTGCCAAACCAAAGATTTTTCAAGAACATAAAATAAGATTTCAAAGTTGTGACTAAGAATGAATGTCAGTAGTGATTTATTTCTGATGAAAACAACTTAGACCAGGTCAAAGCACAGACTCAGAAAGCGTAAAACACTGCCTATGCAGCATGCCTTTTTAACTTTCTCCAATCTGTAGCCGAGTCTTCTTATCTAGGGATGAACTATCTGCATCATGAAAAACTCTCACGTACACTAGATATGAACACTTATGATTGGACTTTAAAGAGTTTATAAGAGATAATAAATAAGTGAAGGATATAAAGAAAACATGAGTGTCAATGACCTGCCTTTCCAGCCAGTTCTTGTATCTTGGGTGAATCTTTAGAAAAACATTGAGGGCCTCAAAGCAAACTGTTTGCAAACTGATTTTCAGTAATTCACTAGTTACAATAAAAAATACTTTTCAAGTAACAAGCAGGTAGAATAAAGTTATGTGCTGAGGTGGCCATTTTTATTTAATTAATAACATCCAATCAATATAGTGAAGGGGAGATAGACAAGCAGTTATTTGGCCTAACTGATTAGCCAATCCTGTTTAAGTGATTAAGTCCTTAATTCTATGTAGAGCCACCTCTTGGCCACCTTAAAAAAATAAGAAATCAAGGAGTCAAATTCCCAGCATTTGTTTCTGTTGTCAATGTATCAGGTCCAGTTCTATCATTGTGTGAGCAGGGATATGTGGTGTCCACTCTAGTTTTCAGTCCTAATGTGTAAGATTAAAGAGAGAATGGAACATCCCAGGAAGGAGAGATCTTCATAGAAAGGGGAACTGGGGTAAAAAGGGACCAGCATATAGGACTGACCAGTCAGCTACGTCTGTCGCTAAGCAATGTCTCTAAGGAAGTGTTGTGGTTCCTTTTCTTCTAAACAGTTGAACAGCGGATGGAAAACAAGCAAGACTATTTCGTTGACCAGTAAATTCAGCTTTAAATTATGTAGAAAGACACTAAAAGAAAATATTACACTTTGGACATATGAGAGGGTTTGCATTTTGTATCTAAAGGAAATGTAACCACCCTGTGCTGGTGAAACAGGAAATACTGATTATATTATTAAAATCAATTAATGTTCCAAACCTCTTGAGATGCACTAAAATGTCTTTGATTCAATAATTTTCTGTAAAAATATATTATGTCTCAATTATTACTGACTCTACCTCCTTCAATACATCTCATCTGCAACAAATACAGAGTCATTGTACTCCAGTTCATTCTAAGAGCATTCCCCCAACCCTCTCTACACACGTCTCACCTAAGAGTCTTCGGCAGCTCAGCTAAAATATCTCACCTCCTCTTACCTCTTGGGGATACCCCTGACAGCCGCAGCAGCAAGCATCCAGCAGCACGATTCCAAAAGCGGTGACTTCAGTGGCAGTCGCAGGGGTAGCAACTGATCTCTAGGTAACATATCCTTTTCTGATTTGCTCATCCTTCCAAGCAAGCTTTCAGCCAATTCCCTGTATTGGTTCCTTTCTGCTTAGCATAACTTAAGTGGTTTTATTTTCCTTACTGGACCCTGACAACTACAAATAGTACTTATCGTCATTGCTCATCTTCTCCCATTTGTTTCTTATATTTTATTAATGTGTGTATTTAATGTTTATCTATCCTGTGAGATTTTAGGCATATTTTCATTCGCCTGCCCTCATTATATTGTTTTCCAACCTTTTCTCCAAGGAAGGTTTGGCATCTGCGTACAAAAGTACTCATACTTTTCATTACATATGTAATATTATGACTAGAAAAGCATGTTGAAGGCAAGTTAATAAATTATTCTTAAATGCTGACTGTTTTTTCTTGAAAAATAAGATGATTTGAATTACTTCAAAGGGGCCACTTAGAACACAATGAAGATCTTGGATATTTATTCCACATGACAAAGCATGTAGTTCTGACGAAAGAATGAGAAAAGAATGCCCATACAGAATGCTTATTGCTAAGCATCTTCTACTCATAATGATTTGGAAGTATTCTTTTTCCAGCAGAGCAAAACTTTAACTTGAAAACACTCTAAAAATATTATTCTGATTATATAACTAATCTCATAAATACAAAACAATCACTTTTATAAATAAAGAAACTTTACCCAAAGTATTTCTTAGTTTTACAACTCTCCAATAGTTATTAAAGGACTTGTATTGCCCATTTATAACCAAGGAGATTCCATTGATCACTCTGAAAATTGACTAGCGTCTGTTTTTATCCTCTTATGATAGGGTAACCATTCAACAAAGTAAGACCTTTATTTTTACCAGTCCAATATCTTCTAAAGAACCTATAAAGGGACCATCTGGCAGAAGGAAGCAAGAGTGTTTGAAGATTAATTCTGCTGAATCAATTCAAAATGCTAACTTGGAAGTGTGGCAAAAGCAGAACGTGCAAGTGAACATTAAATGAAATATGGTATTAAGTTATCTCTGAGACATATGTGGGCCCTGAAACCACTGAAACCAAGTCTAAATGTGTTTGGAGTTTAGCACAAAACCTTTGGTTTGGTAAATAAAATTTAAAAAATAATATCTTTTTAAAGTTTGCTAAAATGACAATATTATATTTTCCAAAGACTTTTTTTTTTTTTTGCCCATCTTGGTTTAAAATAACTAACAACTAACAGCATTGCTCCCTAAGGAATCAGAGATTATGCTGAGTTTTGAGACACACTTACTGCCTTTCTTTGAACTGTCAAATATATTTGAAAGCAATCAGAGCATGTTTAACAAAGTTGTTATCTCAGGCTCTGGAAATGCCAGTTAGTTCCATTCAGTTTCATGGCAGTGGTTAATCTTAAATCCCAAAGAACCACCCTGTAAATATATTCTGCTGGTCCTAAGGAAATAGAATAAAATAATCAAAGAATGGAATTTTAGACCTTTGCCAGACTTTAAGCGTCCTTTCAAGATACTAAATTATCTGAAGTCCCATACTGATGAGTTAGGCAGTAAGGACAAGAACCCAAACATCAGCACATCCTGCCTCAGTCACATGAGTGAAGGCCCTGGAAACATGAGTCACCACATGCAGGAAGCTAACTCCCAGAGCATGTCCTGCTCACAGTCAGTTCATCACATTCCCTACTCATTTACCCTTCCTAGGTCTTTGGAATCCATTCCCTTCTGACAGCAAGTTCTAAGTTGTTTCAATTTTGCAATATGAAAAGAGCTATGGAGGTGGATAGTGGTAATGGCCATACAACACCATTAATGCATTTAATACCACTGAACTGTACATTTAAAAATGTATGAGATGGTGAATTTTATGTTATATGTATTTTGACATACTAAAAATTGGATTAAAAATATTACAAAAATGAAGAGATTTTGAAACTGTAGTTAAAATCCTTAATCAATTGACTTTGAGTTAATAAAAAGGAAGATTATCATGGGTGGGCCTGACTTGAGCTCTTTCAAAGGGTCCAGGCCCATAGAAAGAAAAATATTGCATAACCTCACTTACGTATGAACCCAAAAAACAAATTCAAATATACAGAGGTTGGGGAAGGGGGAGGGAAGAAATGAGGAATTGGAGAGAATTTCTTTCTTTTTTTTAAATTTTATTTTATATTAAAGATGTGGGGTACAAGTAAGGATTAACTACACAAGTAGGCTGTGTGTAAGTGAAAGTTGGGCCTCCAACTGGCCTCCACTCCCCCTGGTTTGGTACCAGGTATCTTTTGTGTTGTCACATGCCCCCCTCCCTTCCTCTCTCCCTCCCTCCCACCTCTGGCAGTGCCTAGTGACTGTTGTAGATCAAAGAATTCAAAGTAGCAGATATGTGGATGAACAAGTCTAGAGATCTAATGTATGATATTAGGATTATAGGAAATAAAATTATACTACATATAGGATTCACGCTAAATGAATAGATTTTAGCTCTTCTTACCACCAAAAAATATATATAAGTAACTATGTAACATGATGGATGTTAATTTGCTTCAGTGTAGTAACCTTTTAACTATCCATGTGTATCTCATATCATTCTGTATATCTTAAATATATACAATAAAGTGTATTTTTAAAAATAATAATAAAAGAAGGTGTCCAGGCCTTCTCTGAATTAGATACCTGAAGCAACAGAATGCTCTCTTGCTGGCCTTAAAGAAGAAAATACCTATCTTGTGAACTATCTGTGGAGAAGGGCAGCATCTACAGCTGAGGGCTTCAACTCTACAGCCACAAGAAACTCAATTCTGGGAATAAAATTAATTGTGTTTGGAAGAGGACCCCACGCTTCAGATGAGAATGCAGTCTGGTTGACACCTTCATTTCATCCTCGTAAGACTTTAAGAAAAGGAGCCAGTTATGCTATGCCCAGACCTACAGAAATTATGAGATAGTAAATAAGTATTATCCTAAGCCACTAAACAACATAAATACTGAACTTTTCAAGCTTAGTCAGTCAATATCTATGCCTATGTACTATATCCATGAAATCTATAAAGGAAGAATTTTCAGTAATTTTCTTTACCATAACACATTTGTATAATTCTTCCTCCCACTTATCACGAGCTTATTTTGTTCTTCTGCAACATAGAAACATGTAACTATAGCTTGACAATTGTTCTACCTTTGATATGCCGAGTTGTTGTAGGGGCATTTTTAATCTTTGTCTTAACACCTACATGACATTTCAATAAGGCACAGAGAAAACCATCAATTTTTCATAGTGGTATTTTATTTTGCTTTCAGAAATTGGCAGATCAAGTGGTCTATTGCCAATGACCTTTACAATGAAAAAATACACATTAAAAAACTTCTGAAATTTTTTGATCCAAGAAAGGCAAATACAGCTTATGACAACTGAGGCACTCAAATGCAGTAGGTCTATCAGCAGAAGCCTCTCTCTCTCTCTGCCCCACGTGTATGTTTCCTGTAGAAACAAAATGCATTTTAAGGGCAGTTTCATTCATCAGGTTCCAAACATATCAAATCAATCCTTGTGATTGTGGAAATCTTAGTGAACCCACTGGCTCACATGAAGGATCTCACCCTAACCCTAATTACTTTTGACTGCCTTCAAGACAGTCACAGCATCCACAACTGTTGGATGTCCTCAGGATGTCCTCCCTGACCTCGCTGCCATCTTGCAACACTCATTCAAGTAAGCCCATTGTTCGGCCTCCACCCCTTACCAATTGGTTGGGTCTGCACTTGGTTAGGCAGCATTAGGCTAAGCATTTTATTGTAGAGTGTCCCAGAATTTTCTAACCACAAGTATCATCTGGATAAAGAGAAATAGTAGTAAACAAAGATAGATGATAGATTAGATTAGATTAGATTAGAAATAGATAGAAAGAATCCCAGGACCATTCCAGGAAGATTCTGGTTTAGAAATTTTGGAGAAAGCCCTTGGATACTTGCATTTAACCAGACTCCAGTTAATATTTATGATCACATGCCTGATTTGATAACATCATCTTAACTCAGAAATTGCAAACTCCCAAAGTGTGAACAATAACTTAAGAAGCATTTCTCAAAGTTTGAATGCCTCTAAGTGAGACATACCAGAGCCCACCCCTTGCAAGTATTATTATTTAGGACCTCTTTAAGTCACATGACTGTCACTTGAAGGCATCTGAGTTTGTGAACTTTATTTTAGTTACTATCTACATATTTATACTTCCCCTTGTGCATAAAATTTTAATTTCTTAAAAATAAACAGAACAAAGTAGAATCTTCTCTCCCTTTCTTTTCTCTCTCTCTCTCTCTCTCTCTCTCTCTCCAATACATCCACAACATTCAGGGAGATTTGTTTGTGCATTTTTTAATTTTTCTTTTTTTTTCCTTTGTATCTTTTGCTTTCTGGACAGTTGTAGTGGTTTCTTAAGATAGAAGCCCTCTCTAAAACATTCTCTGACAGACTGTGTGAGCCTTTGCGGTACATGAATGGTAGGCTGACAGGTACAGTCCTCCGGTTTCACCATGACTCAGGGCTGAAGCAAGCTGAGTTTTAGATCAACAATATTAAGCCCTTCTGGCTTGACCCTTCATGCATCGCTCTCTGACAGCAAAGACAATGACACAGCAAGTATACTGAAGCCATTAGCATCCTGCTGAGACAATGTTCCCCGTGCATCCAGCTGGAGTACTTACTCTGGGGGAAAAGTATCATCCAGTATTCTCTACTCTAATGGAAAGACTGGGTAATTCCCTTTACCCTACAGAAAGCTCATAGAATTGTTCCAGTGTTGCACACAGTCATTTTTCCATGAGTTAGAGGATCAGGCTCACTTTAGTTTTTCCTCACTTTAACAATGCTATTCTGGCAGGGCTCAGTGGCTCAGCCTGTAATCCCCACACTTTGGGAGGCCGAGGTGAGTGGATTGCCTGAGCCTGCGGGTTCAAGACCCACCCAGGCAACTTGGGGAGACCTCGTCTCTACAATAAATCAAAAATTAGCTGGGCGTGGTAGGGCGTGCCTGTAGCTACTTGGAAGGCTGAGGCAGAAGGATTGCCCAGCAGGTCGAGGCTGCGGTGGCCAAGAGCGTGCCACTGCACTCCAGTCGGGCAACAGAGTGAGACTCCAACTCAAAAAAAAAACAAAAAAACTCCCCCAAAACAATGCTATTTTATGGGGTCCAGAAAAGAATGGCAAAAAGAAGAAAAATGTGATCCAGGAAGAACTTTCTGGGGTTGAAATATATCAATATATGTATTTACACATCTATGTAAATACAGATATACCTATATTCATGAGGCTTTGTTGAATCACAGGAAATAGGTTTATATGGCAACATGAGTGATTTTAGTTGATTAGGAACAAGTTGTCAACTGAGAGTACATGGCTCCTGCTGAGGGTGACAATTTCTCCCTTTCTAGAACTTACCAAGAGAAGCGTAAAAAAGCTCTGCATTCTAGGTTTTTCAGACTTTCACCTAACTATAAGTAGCAAGAGAATAGAGAAAATATGAGTACTTTTAACAAACATGTTGAGTGCTTATTCTATGGCAAGCGGGGTTCCAAGCAGTAGGACCTAAAGATAAATAAGTCCCTGCCCTTAAAGTTGAAACAGCAATTGATTATTATGGATTCTGTGAGGCCAAATTTCACTGCTAATGTTAATCTGTATTTGCAGCTGCTCCCCAGTGCTAGCATCACCACCTCAGCTCCACCTCAGATCATCAGGCATTAGATTCTCATAAGGAGTGTGCAAACTAGATCCCTCCCATACGCAGGTCACAACAGGGTTCATGCTCCTATCAGAATTTAATGCCGCTGTTGATCTGACAGAAAACAGAGCTCAGGTGGTAATGCAAGTGATGGGAGAAGCTGTAAATACATATGAAGCTTGACTTTCTTGCCTGCTACTCATCTCCTGCTGTGCAGCCCAGTTCCTAGAAGGTCACAAACTGATACTAGTCCCTGGTCCCCGGGGTATGACCCTGACATAAAGGACATTGGAGATTCAGATGTGGGAGGATGGAAAGGGGAGGAGAGATAAAAATTGACCTATAGGACACAACATGCACTAATGGGTACACTTAAAGCCCAGACTTCTTCATTACTATACAAAGCAACCATGTAATCCCAAAACCGTTTGTACTCTTAAAGCTGCTAAAATAAAGAAATTTTTTACAGATCATCATAATAATAGTTTTCATGTCCTAAAAAAGTATTTCTCAATGTTTTTACTTTGTCAAATGAGAACATTTTTAAAACTAGCTACCATTCTCCTATTACAATTATTTTGTGAAAGGATATTTAACCAAAAAAAAATCAGAATAAAAAGTACTCCTTTAAACTAAAAAAAAAATTTAGCCTTCTGAAAAAAACTTCTATATTATTCTTATTTTTCAAATTTTACTGAAAGCCAATGAGTCTGACTTTTGGGAACCATTGCATTTCAACTGCAGGTTGCAGGTACACAGATAAGTATGGGATACAAATAATTATTTGAACACATGAGAAAGCGGGACTAATAATGTGCATTTTTACACAGGCAAGTTATTTACAAAGGCAGGATTCATCCCAAATATTTGCATAGCAACTTTTCTGAGAAAATAAAATTGTACTTAAAAAAAAAGAAAGAAAATCACATGTGTACCACAGTACAAATTCAAATAAAAACTAAGATCCAATTTTAATGCTAGGCATCAAAATAAACAGCATGCATGAAATTTAAAGGGCACAGTTGGCAATAAATTTTCTTCATTAGAAAGGCAATGTTTTTCCAGTGGGTGGAAGTAGATTTGGGCTAGCAGAATTTTCAGTAAATTAAAATACAGAAACTGAAAGCAAATAGAGGAACAATGCCAGAAAGGTCCTTTTCAGAATGCATGTTTTGAGAGCCTGCACAAATTGATGTTTATTTATCTTGGTGAATATATTCTCCTCTGGCCCACTCCACTTCCTCTGGCTCACCCCACCTCCTTCCCTCTCCCCACCAACCCACCCATCATCTTCTAAAAAAAAAATTAATCCATGGTGAGTGATGAATCACAGTCATCTCATTAAGACTGTGGCTTCATCCTTAGAATATCAGTACTGCAAAACAGTACAATATGGTGACAATAAAACAGATTCCAAAAATATTTACTGGAGGGCACCTTTTGAATGTTGAAAGATGGAGAGTTTTATATGAAACTCAGAAGCAAATTATTCAGAAACAACAGTGCTATGTATATAATTTAATTAAAAATAATGTTAGTAGACATTGTGGGGCATTCAGATATGAACAACTCACAGTCCCAGCAAGTGATACATAGTCCTCCTTAGAGCCCATTACCATAGGCCCAGACCTGGGCTACTCTGTAAGCAGATTGGGCCCACACTGAGGACATCAACAAAGTAAGGCCACCAACAAAACCAAATCATAAATTTTACCTAAAGTCCTGTCCTCAGAAAATCTAGAAGGTATTTTTTTGTTTTTGTTTTTATTTTAGAGTTGTGCGGTACATGTGAGTAATTGCTGCATAAGTAAATTGAGGGCAGATGAGGTTTAGGCTTTAGTGAGCCTTTCCTCCCTCCAGTGGTAGGCATGATACCCAATGGATGGTTGCATGCCCCTTATCCTCTCTCACTCCCTCCTTTAGCAGTGCCCAGTGTTTGTTGGTCCCACCTTTGTGGCCATGTGCCCACTGTTTAGGGCCTGCCTACGAGTGAGAACCTGCTGGATTCAGTTTTTTTGTTTCGGTGATATTTCTCTTATAATGATGGTCTCCAGCTGCATCCATGTTGCTGCAAAAGACGTGAATTTATTCCTCTTTATGACTGCATAGTATTCCATCTTGTATATATACCACATTTCTTTATCCAGTCCACTTTCAGTGAATATCTGGGTTGGTTCTACGTTTTTGCTATTGTGAATAGCACTGTAAAGAACATACATGTGCAAGTACCTTTTTAGGAGAGCAATTTATGTTCCTCTGAGTATATTCCTAGAAGTGATATTGCTGGATCATATGGTAGCTCAATGTTTTTTTCCTTGAGAAAATGCCACACTGCTTTCCACAGAATTGAACTAGCTTACATTACCAACAGTGTAAAATCATTCTCTTTTCTCCATGGTGTTGCCAACACCTGTTGTTATTTACTTTTTAGGTGGTATCTCATTGTTGTTTTGATTTGCATTTCTCTGAAGATTAGTGAAGCTGAGCATTGTTTTTATGTTTGTTGGCTTCTTGAAGTCTTCCTTTGAGAAGTGTCTGTTTATGTACTTCTCCCACTTTTTTAATGGGGTTGTTTGTTTTTTCCTGTCAATTTGTTTGAGCTCCTTGTAGATCCTGGATGTTAGGCCTTTGTCAGATACATAGCTTGCAATATTTTTTCCCCACTCTGTGGGTTGTCTTTTTACTCTCTTGATAGTTGTTTTTGCTGTGCAAAAACTGTTTAGCTTGCAAAGTTCCCCCCATCAATTTTAACTTTTGCTGCATTTGCTTTTGAGGACTTGGTCACGAATTCATTGCCTACTCTGATGTCCAGGAGGGTGTTCCCTAAGTTTTCTTCTAAAATTTTTATAGTTTGATATTTCACATCTAAGCCCCTGATCCACTTTGAGTTATTTTTGTGTATGGTGATAAGGGTCCAGTTTCATTTTTCTGCACGTAGTTAGCCAGTTCCCCCAGCACAATTTGCTAAAAAATTTCCTTTTCTCAATATTTGTTTCTGTCAGCTTTATTGAAAGTAAGTTGGTTGAAGGTCCATGATTTTATTTCTGGATTCTCTGTTCTATTTGTCTATGTGTCTATTTTTGTACCAATATCATGCTTTCTTGGTTAAAGAAAGTATTTTCAAATTTCAGAATATGTATAAATTTTGCATCACGTTTAAAATATATTTTATTTTGAATTGTACATGGGATGACTCCATAGTCCTGAAAACTTAGACACTAAGGATTGAAGTGTGTCCATGGGCAATTGTGGCTTTTCCTTCTGAGACTTGTGTGGCATTTTGAAGAATTAAATCTTTGCATTCATAAAAGGTAATCTAGAATAAGAATTGGTTGTGTGTCTATAGTAATCATGAATCATTAATTTTATGATAAGAGTGCTCTCTTTGCCACTCATCTTTCTACCAATTTATAAACTATCTTATACTGTCTGCTCCATCTATGGATCTTGGATTTCTAATTCTCCAGCTTGATGATCAACAATGGAAGGCAGTGACTATACATTGACTGGGACATCTATGGTATACTTCAATCCTTCATGTCATTTTTTTACTGATGTTACTCATTTTCATGACACATCTAGTTATGACCTATCATATTGGCAATCGCATCAAAAATAAACCAAGAAGTAAATAAGGCTTCATCTTGGGCACACCCCATGAATTTCTTGTGTAGTCACCTTAAAGGGGA
This sequence comes from Tarsius wallacei, assembly GCA_963574415.1. Taxonomy (NCBI): domain Eukaryota; kingdom Metazoa; phylum Chordata; class Mammalia; order Primates; family Tarsiidae; genus Tarsius; species Tarsius wallacei. Next base: position 8,020 of record CAUYQG010045200.1, on the reverse strand, counting down.
AAAAAAAAAGTCATTACTTTTTTACTGTCCCAAAACAGAATGAGGGGCAGAAGTAGGGGAGCATCTCAAGTGTTAAAGAAAAGCTTCTGTCTCTTAAGCTGCTAGATTCTTGCATATGGATGTGAAAGTGATGGTGTATATATAGACACTAATGTCGCGTTTCATCCCATGACCTGCTGAGTTAAGATTTCTAAGAGTGCATCCAGGTACCACTGTTTTTCAAAGGGAAGATTTCTTTTTTAAATTTTTATTTTAAAGATGTGAGGCACAATTCAGGGGTAGGTATACAAATGATCATTGCACAGGTAAAGTCTGGGTCTCACTTTGATCCCCACGTCACCTGGTTTGAGATCAAGTACCCTGTTCCCTCCCCTGGCAGTTTCCCACTACTGCCAATCCCTTTCTTAAAGTATTATGATAATTGTTCAGGGTCCTCTTTTGAGTGAGAATGTGTGGTACTCAGTTCTTTCTTTCTGTGATAGATCACTGAATATTACAGACTCTAAATCCATCCAAGTTGCTGCAAAGTTCATAATTTTGTCCTTTTTTATGGCTGCATAATATTTCATCACATATATGTACCACATTTTAAAAATGCCATCAAAGGGGAGATTATCATGTGCAGCCAAGGTTGACAATTTGCCGTTAACTATGGCTCCTCTATGCCACCTATCTCTTCTGTCAAGTTCACTTGATTTCAGCTGACTGTGCCTTTGATACAACAGTCCAGAATGTTTTTCCAATCCAATAGGTCCAATATCAACATTTTTAAAGTTAAGAACAATCACACAAGTGTTTTGTTGCCTTATTATTCATGTAAGATATTTACATTGAATGTAATGTTCACGGGATGACATTAATGGGAAAGTATCTAAACATTTTATATTATATTCGTGTGTAATATAAATTGTCTTGATAGAATTTCTCACTCTAAATGACATTTCCCTGGAATAAAATCTCAACCAACCCAAATATTATTTTTGTTTCATTTCTTCCTCCTGTTGGTGTACACAGCCCAGTGCTGAGCCCACAACTAGTAAGTTAATATTGAACCAAACGGTATTTTTCAGACATTTTCTAAATTAAACAATTGATATAAAAGTATGAGACTAATGTGTCACTATCATTGTTTCATGAATGCCTCAAAATAGACTCTTCACTTTCCCTTATCCAAAACTGTACTTCCTTTACTCATTCACTTACTCAAAAAGCAAAGAATACCCAGCAATGTGCCAGTGTTTTAGATACCTGTAAGTGATTTAAAGAAATGGAGAGATGGAGAAACAGCTGATCCCAGCATTCCCTGTCTTGTCTATATGGGTCCATTAAATTGAACACTCAACACTGATTTTTTTTTTAAGTTAGAGAAAAAGGAAGACCTTTCTCATTGTTGCAATGGGCAACGAAAGAGATGACACTAGCATGCATCTTTTCCTTCCCCCAACCTCCTCCATCCATATTCCTGGTTCAAGCATCCTCTTCAGGATAAAAAAAAAATTGAAATGATTAAAAGTTCAGCATCCAGGTAAGGACTCTCTACACACTAGTATTTAGGAACTATTGTGTGATATCTAGTAACTAGATAACTACTAGATATTCAGGAATTCACAATCAACCCTGCTCAGGAAAATTCAAACAACCAAATAATTCTGGGTTTTTTATAAGCTTAAAAAAATTATAAATGAGAAATAAGTTAAAAGTATTAGTTCAAAAAAGAAAAGTATAACCAAATATTTTCCCATTAATTTGTACATTTTGTGAAATTTGTCCTCACATGTCAAAACCTAATTTTATCAATTGGGATGAAATTCTCTAATGACTGTCAAGAGATCACTCAACTCTATAGAGCATTCTCAGCCATACAGAACAAAGCAGAAGTTGAACAGGTTTTGGCTTACTCTTTAAAAGCAAAAATTGATATCTCAAAACTCACACATTAAAGCGTCTTGTGCTTTGTTGCCTTATGTAAAGTTAATTTATATACAATTCTAACAATAAGACAATTATTGATTAGTAACAATTTAGTAATAAGGCTTCTAAATCCACAAAAGTCAATAGCAGATACTAGTGGTTCAATAGAACTTCCCTTTTGAGCTCTGATATGTAAGGAGTATGAAAGTTGTCACTCTGTCACCACAACAAGAAAATGCTGAACAAATTGAAAATCAATTTTTTTAGACTCACTCGAGATAATTTCACTGACAAACATTTAAATAAATTATACCAAATTTCTACAATCACTTACAGAATAAAAGCAGAGGAAACACTTTATAACTCATTCTATGAAGCCAGCCATATCCTAATATTACAATCAGATAAAATTCTTACAAGAAAGGAAAACTATACAACAATCTCTCTCATAAACATAAATGCGAAAATCTTCAACAAAATACTAGCAAATTTGATGCAACAATGTATAAAAAGTTGTATACAACATAACCAGGTGAGATTTATTCCAGGTATGTAAGGCCAGTTCAGCATTTGAAAATCAATTAATATAATCCATTATATCAACAGTGTAAAGCAGAAAATTTATATAATCATATCAATTGGTGCAAAAGAAGAATCTGACAAAAACCTAACAACAATTCATGATAAACACTCTCATAAAACTAGTCATGGGGACATTTCTTTGACTTGATAGAGAACATCCACAGAAAACCTACATTTAGTATCATACTTAATGGTGAGAAACTCTCTCTAAGACTGGAAAGAAGGAAGGAATGTGTCCTCTCACAAATCCCATTGAAGATAGTTTTCAAAGCTTTGTCTAATGCAATAAGACAAGAAAAGAGAATAAAATGTGTACAGATTAATAAAAAAGAGGTAAATTTTTCTTTGTTCACAGGTGACATGATTGTCTATGGAGAAAATCCAAATAATTAAAAAGAAAGTTTTCTGTAACTAGTAAACAATTATAGCAAGTTTTCAGGATACAAGTCTAGTATGCAAAGGTCCATTGTTTTCTATAAACCAACATTGAACAGTTGAAATTTGTAATTTAAATATCACACCATTTACATTAGCACCCATAAAATTGAAATCTTAAGTATAAATAAATCTATGTGATGGCTCTGTCTACAAATTGATTTTTCAGTCTAAGTGTATGGGATTTAGTGAAGAGAGGTTGATGCCTCAAAGTTACATTGTAACACGTGTTTTCCAGTTGTTTGCTAAGCTATACAACAGGAAAGTGGGTTTTCATTGCTGTAAGTTGTTTATGGAATATTTGATGTCAATCTATGTCTTCATAAAAGAAACATTCCTATTTCTAATCCAGATAACTTCTGCACTTGCCAAAAATCCAATATCCCTAAACACTTCCCCTAGTTTTTGCTTTTGTTTTTATTTTTATTTTTTTAGATAAGCACTGTTCTAAACGTAACACATGTTAGAACTCTGGCTTCTATGACATTGATATGTCACTGAGTTATATTAGACAAAAAGTAATCAGAAGTTTTAAAAGTCTTTAACTTATATATTTATTCTTAAATAATTCACACATGATTTTATCTGAAACTCATAACCACTTATTAAGTACCAATTCTGAGTCAGGGTGCATGCTAGACATTTTACATTCATATATGCATCCATTCAAGAATATTTACTGTTAAATCTCATGAAAATACTTTGACGTTAATAATTTTCCATTGTTTGTTTATTCCTACTCTCAGCAAATATTTATTGACTCCATACTCCGTCCAAGGCTCTGTGCTAAGAATTAGATACAGGTGGCAAATAGAGCATACACAGTCACACAGTCAAATGTAGAGTTGTGATAAGTGATACAAAAGAAAACTGTGTCTTGCTGAAAGATGAAGAAAATAAAGGTCTGAGAGATTAAGCAATGTTCTGGCATTTTGACTCCTGTGGTGCATAATCTGGAGTTCACAACATGACAGTTGTGACTGGACATCCCCAAACTGCCTCCATACCCACTAGCAACAGCCTGCTGTCCTCTCTGTGGGAGGACTATCCCTTCCCCAGTTGCTCTGAACATACTGCCACCCAAGCAGCTGGTTTCTCAACCTTACTTCTGAAGCATGATGAAGTTTGAGAGAGTGCCACTCAACTCCTAGGGCAAGAAACCCGTCACCATGACAATAATCTAAATCATGTTGATTTGGAGTTTATTTTGAAACAATCTTTGCACACTGAGCCTCCGAAAAGCATGTTATACTAACCTTCTCAATGCACAGTCATCTGTCACGTGATGGCTCACATTATAGTAGTCTATGTCAATTTATTCATCTTTGTAGCCCCACCTAGAAGCACTTATCTAAATATATTTCTGTTGGTAGAAAGAAAGGGAGAAAAAGAAAGAGAGGAAAAATAAAAATAAAAAAAAGTAAAATATGTCAATATTTTATACAGGCCTACAAATATAGGCAAACAAGGAAAAAATATTTTATATAGGCCTACAAATATAGGCAAACAATGAAAAAATGTGACATAAAACCAAAGAGTATAACTTTTCAAAAATAAATCAGATAATATCAATATTTGTATCCTTAAATTAAGATATAATTGATATGTCCTAGATGGTGTGAGTATCAACTATATCTACAGAGGTAGATCTCCCCATTATACATCAAAATCTTTACAACTAGCATGTGTGAAAAATGTAATACATCGATTTTGTAAACATTTCTTTAAAATAAAATTTACCCTTCCCATTTTTAGCTTTGCTAGGCAAGTAATATATCTAATTTAATAGAAGTTTTAGGCTAGCAAAGAATATCTGCATAATTTAAGAAAATGTTTAGGCCAAAAACAGTTCTGCTGCAAGTTGCCTAGTCTGACCACAACACTGAACAGGGTATAAATTGTGCAGAACATGTGTGCTTTACTGGGTGCTTCCCACTGCCACATCCCAGAGCTGGCAAACTGGGGAAGAGTCAAATCATGACTTCTGGAAGCATGCTAATATATAGTGCATCTCATTAGAGTATTGTAATATAGGGAGTGCTACACTTTTCCCAATACATAAAATACTAAATTATGATGAATTCCACCAAAGGATAGAAAAAATAATTATCATTTTTTCTGAGTGACTGAAGTTCTTGATTTGTTAATGTGAATCACCTTACACATAAACTTCAGAATAATAACTACAAGCCTCCTTAAAGGTGAAGATATGAAACAATTAGCAAGAGTTTCTATCACTTTCTGGTTTTATAGAATTTCTTGGTTAGTTGCCTGGTGAGGAATAACAGAGTAGTAATTATTGAATTACTTTGACCCACAGCCCATTTGAAACCACAGGTTATAAATTTGTGTCAGACTGTGAAGACTTTGCCATCTGTTCAAATCACTCATGAAGGAACAAAACAAAGTAATTATAAGATTGTTACCTTAATGAATAGTTCAATAGTAAGAATCAGAATTTTGGCTTATAACATTTTTTTCTAACAAAATATGACTTGAAACATAATATAAGTTCTGTAACTTTCATAATTTCCTTACATTTGTTTGAGCCTTTGTTGGTGAATCAGGTTTTGATTTAGCCAACAACAGAAAAATTGGACTTCAGACTATTTCTAAAAATAATAATAATAAAAACAAACAATAGCTACAACAAAAATTTTCTTTTACATACTACAGACTGTTCATAAGCTACTCCATCTATTGACCCAATCAAGATTGAAGCATAGGAACCCAACCCAGAAGAAGGCTTCTTGGCTGGTGTTCTGTGGAGGCTGGTCTCAATTCTATGAGTAGAAAGGAGACCACTGGAGAGGATATCTCTGAGTAGAAAAGGAAATCTCTTTATTTTCCCCAAAGAAGTCTTTTCTTCTTTTGTTTCTTCCCAGAGAATCTTCCTAGGAGTAGTATTATTGGGAGTGTCTGCCAGGAACACAGTATTGAGGATTCTGAAGTCTCATCTAAGTTTGGAAGGTGTACTGTAATTAATTATTCATTTTTTCCTTGGTTTTGAAATACCAAGAACTTCCCAAATATAAGTTCTGCCCATTCCGTCATTTCTGATCTTTTTCCAGAATAGATTTTCTGCCCTTTGATGTCTTAACCAACTGAGATGGACACGTTTGCATCTTAGCTGCTAAAATCACTTGTGAAAGAAGTTTAAAACCTTCTTAGTCCTTATCCTTGAAGTTTAATTTGGGGTTCATACAGAAAAAAAAACAACTTCCCATTAATTTCTATGATCTTTTAAAAGTGGTATAAAACCTAGTAATATATCTTAATTAGGACAAATGTCATTAAAGCTAAGGAACTCCATCAATCGTTTAAAGAATCATTTTTAAAATATTTATCTCGGGGGGAGCACATAATGTCAAAAGGGTACCTGATCTCAAATCAGACAAAGTAGGTACAAAAGAGAGGCCCAAACTTTACATGTACTATGTCCACTTATATACCTAACCCTGAATTGTACACCACATCTTTAAAATAAAATATTCTTTTTAAAAATCTATTTCAATCCACATAATAATTCTTCAAAGAAGGTATCATCCTCATTTTTTAGTTGAAGAAACAGAGACTCAGAAACATTGAATAAATTTTTTAAGGTCTCAAAGCTAAAATATGTGCACAAGTCTGTGACTTTCCAAAACTGCAGACAGTCGAGTGAGTTATATGGAAATTGGAGGAAATATTTTTGACAGTCCTATAGCACACGAAAGCTGGTTTGTGCTAGTACTAGTTGTAGTAGTGCAAGTTGAGTAGGACTCTTTTCACTTCCCCAGATAAACTAAATGCTTTCTCCTTAGCTCTTTTCACAGTTTTCTTTGCATTCTTCACCTGGCTAATTCTTACTAGCCCTTTATGACCCTGCTTAAATAGAATAGGCCCCCATAGAATCAAGTTGTTATATCTCTGTCACCACTTTCATAATTGCCTTTGCCTGTATTCTTCACCATACTTGAAACTCCATGTAGGCCAGTCTGTCTTCTTCACTCTTGAATCTTCAGTGTCTAACACAATGCCTCATCCATAGTAGGCGCTCAGTATTTGTTGAAGCAACTGTAATTAAGAAAGCAGGTAAAGCTGTGTTTTGCTTTGTTTTGTTTTGGTTTTTATTAGAAAATATAGTTTATTGAGCCGGGCTCGGTGCCTCAGCCTGTAATTCCACGCTTTGGGAGGCTGAGGTGAGTGGATTGCCTGAGCCCGCGGGTTCGAGGCCTGCCTGGGCAACTTGGCGAGACCTCATCTCTACAATAAATAAAAAAATCAGCCGGGCGTGGTAGCGTGTGCCTGTAATTCCGACTACTAGGAAGGCTGAGGCGGAAGGATCGCTGGAGCCCAGAAGGTCGTGGCTGCAGTAGCCGGGAGTGGCCACTGCACTCCAGGCTGGGCGACAGAGTGAGACTCCAGCTCAAAAAAAAAAAGAAAGAAAATATAGTTTATTTTAAAAGTAAATGAGAGAGAGAGACAAGATGGTGTTTTAATCTCAGTATCTCACTGTGCAAATTTGGTTCCACTTTTGCCAACCTTTATAATATGATAGTTAATGATTCCTGAAGACTAAAATGGAGGTTCCTGTTTAGTTAATAATTTAATGCATGACTCAAGCCTCTTTTCAGTACTTTGGGTCTTTGGGGGTCCTATAGTTATTGAAAAGAAGGCAAATATTGGTCAAGTTCATCGAACCCTTGGAGAATTAACTGGCATCATGAGGCCCCTAAACTATGGGAGCTAAGTGTACCTATCATCTGCCTAACTCTAAAATGATCTTTTACAATATGGAAAGAAGAAAGGCCTCTTTTTCTAGCCCCATATTTCAGTTTCCTCTAGTTCCAACTCTCTCCCAACACAACATCCAAGCCACCTTCCTTTCAATGAGGGGGAAAGAGATGCAGTTAGTGTAATCAGACTGCAAATTCACTCACAATGACCCCCGCTATTCAGCAAAAATATGGCACATGCTATACTAACTGATATGATCTCTCTCACAAGACCCCATGTACTGAGGAATAATCTAATCCCATTTAATATATCACCTACTCTAATAAATAAGGTAATCCTTTAAATCGAGCATGGCAGCTCACACCTATAATCC
>CAUYQG010045196.1:0-30980 GCA_963574415.1 Tarsius wallacei | reverse complement strand
TGCACCTGTCATTGGGAGTACTTATACATAAAAAGCCAATTGTTTTGCATGATTCATAACATAGATAATCCAAATTTTTAAAATACCAAAGAATATGGAGCGGATCCCCTGAGTAACCCAAAAGGACAATCCTGAAAAGTGTCAGGATTGATGTCACCGGGAATCAAAGGTTAATCTAATAACAAGTATATAATGGTTTTCTTCTGAAACATATTTTTTAATCTCCAATTTTCCATTTCTACCAAAGTTAAATCATACTAGGACCAATTTATTTGCAAAATAAGTTTTAGTCTTTTTATAGTTGACCTGATAATTTGCACAAAATGCAAAAAAGAATTATTGTCTATATACGCTCTTTTAAGTTGGCTTTGTTGGAACTTCTTCATAAGGAATTTTGGATTCAAATTTTTAAAGCTTCAAGGCCAGAAGCCAAGCCAAGAATTTGCCATTCGATGTTGCTTATAATACCTGTATGAATTCCTCTCTTCTCAGTATCTCAAAATATCCTGTGGTTCCTGAGCCTATTAGAAAAGGACATTCTTTACTTACCATAGGTTAGGAACCCTGTAAAAGCACTGTGTAGTTAAGGTACAAGGGCAGTCTTTCCAAGGGACTTTTGTTGGCTCTATAAAGCTAATCTCAACTTCTCAAAGCAGTATGCTCATATCTGAAATTATGTCCAGCTAAAGCCTTGGTAAATTAACCAGTGCTTCCAAATGTGTCCTGTTACAGAATAAAACAGACTCCTATTGAACTTTTGCAAACAACCGCATTACCACAAGTTAAGAACATTCACAAACGGTTTTTGAATTCTGAAGAAATAAGGTGGAGAGAAAGAAATATGCCTCAAATTTTGTTTACAAGAGCATATTCTATCAATTGTTAAAGATTATAAATAGCTCAAAAGAAAAAGTTTTCTTGACTCTGTAAAACAAAAAGAATCATCTATGTTTCAAACAACAACAAAAAATGTTAAAAAGTTATTTTGGCCCTCTACTAGTTTAGCCCATGTAATTAACTCCTTTTCTGCTTGATATTGGGCCAGCAAACTTCATGAACATATCAGCTCTCTAATGAGAGTCCTAGAAGTTTTCTCTCTTGTCCTGTGACACAATTTCCAAAGTTATCAAAAATCTGCATTCAAGAGTCCTTTTTATGAACTTCTCTAAAGAAGTAGATCTGGTGTTATTATAGCTGATTATACACTGCTTTTTTGAAAAGAATCAAAGTAAAACAATAATTGTGGATGGGTTTTTGTTTGTTTGTTTGTTTGTTTTTTGAGCTGAAGTCTCACTCTGTCGCCCAGACTGGAGTGCAGTAGCCGTTCCCGGCCACTGCAGCCTCGACCCACTGGGCTCTGGAGATCCTTCCCCGCTTCAGCCTTCCAAGTAGCTGGAACTACAGGTGCGCGCTACCACGCCTGGCTAATTTTTTGATTTATTGTAGAGATGACGTTTAGCACAGCCATGGTTAAGGACACACTTGACAAAGAAATTTCTTTGGCATGCAATAATTTCACATAATAATTAATACTAATAACAGCCTAACACATATCAGAATTTTAGAAATCTTATACAATTTTGAAATACATCTTAATATGTCCCTTTTCGACTTCAGAGTACTTAATATCTTAAGTTAGTTTGAGGTCAAAAGATTGAATTTAAAACTTGATATCACAAAGTGGGATCTCAGGGTCCTGTATCCAACATAGCAGTTTATTTTGATTGTCATCTTCTCCCAGGTCTGAAGATGAGGCATTGGCTAGATGATTAAGCAAGAGTTGACGCCTTTTCCAGACCCAGGAATCACAACCCTCTAACTTAACAGCATACAGATTAATTAATAGGACTTTTATCAAAGGTGTTAAAAGGTTCAGAACATTTGATTAAAATAGAATGATAAGTCATTGTAAAATAACAATTATTCATGTAACTAGAGTGATCATCAAAAGACTTTAGAAGTATAACTGTCATTAAATGTATGTAAAAGCCTAAATTGTTTTGAATCTCGGTTTTCCTAAGCAATCAAAAACCCAATGATGATGACATAGGAATTATCTTGATAAAATGCAAAATATGTTTCCTAGGCCATTTATCAGTCTTTCATTTACAAAGAAAGTTCTGCAGTGTGACTGTTTCTCCTTATGGGAAGCTCATTTAGACAACCTGAAAATAAAATGTGGTGAAAATGGTTATTGAATTAATCAGATACAGGAAGAGTGTGTCCAGGACCACGAGTGAAACAAGAAACCAGAAGACTAGTATCTTGAATAGGGGCATAAATGGCTCTTAGTAACACCATGAGAAGTTTTCCAGTTATAAGGAACAATTTAGACAAGAAAAACCTATAGTACTGGAGGAAAACATTGCTTTTCTAGATTTTTCAAGATAAACATTTCAGCATCAGGTTATAATAGCAGTTAGAACCAGAGGAAAAAAATTATAGAAACTGATGAAAAAGTTGAAGAAGGAAGTTATCATCTCAGGCCTTTTCAGGGGAGAAAAAGCTGAAAGCAGCAAGACATAAAGTTTCACTTCTGAGATATAAATAGAACCAAAATCTCTTGTATAAAAGATTCTTTTATACAAAATAATTCTCTTTTTCTGATAACCTTCCTTTAAAACACATTTTCATATCCATAACTTTTTTCACATCATTTTCCTATTTCTTTCTTATTGCTTCCTTTCTTTCTTGTTTCATAACCTTTCCAAGTTCGTAATCTGAATCAACCTTTAGATAATGTTTAAATTAGACTAAAGTATTATTTTTCTCAATAAGAAGACATTGGCACATTTTATACACAGAATTATATATTAACTAGAATCTTATTCTTAGTAACCTTAAATTTTATTGAAAAACCTAGGAAGCAAGAGAAACTGAACTACTCCACCAGAGATTAGCATTTTATAGGTGAGAACATTCGACATTTCTTAGAAATATGTTTTCTTATATCACAATCCTTTTTTTAACTGGAAATGACTCAGATATCTAGTAAGCATCCAAAATAATTTCAAGATTTTAAATTACACAAAAAGCTTACCTACAGCAAATACCTCATTTATAGTTCATCCATTTCTAGCATTTTATCTAGATTACTTATGAGAGCTAATACAAAACTAGTTATTATTTCTATGTCAACACTTCTTATAACCTGTGCATGTTAGGAATTCATCTAAGTAAGAAATTTAAAGTTAAGTACATGAGCATTTTCTCCAATAACGCAGAAGATTCAGCTGTTCTTTATTAAAATAGCAACATTAAACTTATCTCATTTATCAAAAAAGTCACAGAAACAGATCATTTAAAAATAATTATTTATTTATGTATTTACAGATGTGGGGTACAATTCAGGAACAAAGATCATTGATGGGGTGTTATAATCTTATAAACTTTTGTGCCAATCTCTGCTATCTTAAGATATCTGGCAAAGACAAATTATAACACCCAGACAGTTTTGAAGATGTATTTTTATTTTACCAGTAATGTTAAAACCAGCTTATTTACTAAAGATTTGCTTAAGTCACATGAACTTGAAAAATGCTTGGTATTTACTTATTAGTGCACTTTTATTTACAAGCCAAGTCTGATACTCTATAGACAAAACATAAAGGTACATACACATAAAGACACCCAAACATGTGTATGTACATATAAACAAAGATCTAATAGCTTTTGCCTCAGAACTCTAGCCATGAGATAGCAGTACAAACATATTCACCTGGCTAAACTTCGTTTGCTCCAATACATAATGCAATGAAGCCTGTGAACCAAAATTTTGGGTAAAGCAGTTTTGATAGCAGTTTAATTTTTAAAGGTCAAACCTCCCCAGATTCCACAGAACACTGGGGCTGAACAGCACCATGGAAGAACATCACATACTAACCAGGCCCAACCCTGCTTAGAATAGCAGCACAAAAGCCTGAATACCTGGAACTGGCCCCTGCTTTCCCATTCAATAGCAAAATGAATCTAGTTGTAAGACAGCACCACAATTCAAAGACCCATGACATCCCCAGATGCCAAAGAATGCTGAGGCCAAACAATATCACAAAAGAATATCATTTTCTGTTGTTCCACTGACTCATAACTATACTCAGTCCAATTTTGAAGAATGTATTGAACTGCATACTGAGATCAAATTGATTTCCCATAACTATATTGACACACATAAGCAAATAATTATCAGGATAATGCAGTATTGACTTGCAAGCCCTGAGAGTGTCTAAACCGAAACAGTTGGGTGCTTCCTTTCTCTATTTGTTGAGCATGCTAAACCTGCAAATGGAAACTCCTTTGGAATTCTCAAATTGAAGCACATATCCTGCTGTCTGGTATCCACAAAAGACATTCACTTGTCCAAACACATAAGCAATTACTAACAAGTCCACTAAGAGGTCCAAACTGTGTCAGTCTCTCTCAGTCGACTAGATTTGTTCAACCTTCAAACAAAAACTCCTTTGGAATTCCCCAACTTGAGAGAAGCAGGTCCTGCTATCTAGTACTCACAAAAGGCACTCACCTAGCCAGTCACAGATGCCAAATTTCAAAAGCCTTTCTTCCTGGATAATCAGGAACACGGATGGGGACCAGCAACATTGGGGTGAGAGAGAGAGAGAGAGAGAGAGAGAGAGACACACACACACATCTGACCTGCTCATAATCTTCCCTTCTTGACCACCTTAAATAAGTTTCTGCCTGTGGTCATGGGCTTCAAGATTGTTAGTGATCTTTTTCTAATTACTTGCCCTACAGACTTGGACTTGCTTGGCCAGCCCCACAATTGTGTCCATACACACACAGGTGTTATATATGTCTCCTACTGTTTCTGCTTCACTGGTTGAACACTGACGGATATACTCTGCAAGATGGTCAGGAAACAGCAGCCCTTTCCTGAGTATCTCCTTCTTGCTAGTCTTCCCCAGGTGGACACAGGCTGTACGATGATGGTGAGAAAGGCAGCCCTTCAAGAATATAATGGTAGCTGGGCTCGGTGGCTCAGCCTGTAATCCCGCGCTTTGGGAGGCTGAGGTGAGTGGATTGCCTGAGCCTGAGGGTTCGAGACCCGCCTGGGCAACTTGGCGAGCCCTCATCTCTACAATAAATCAAAAATCAGCCGGGCGTGGTAGCGCGTGCCTGTAATTCCAGCTACTCGGAAGGCTGAGGCCCAGCAGGTCGAGGCTGCGGTGGCCGGGTGCGGCCACTGCACTCCAGTCTCCAGTCTGGGCGACAGAGTGAGACTCCAACTCAAAAAAAAAAAAAAAAAAGAATATAATGGTGTATGGGAGAATATAATGGGAGACCCAGGGGCTGTGACCCTAAAACTTTCCTTCCCTTTGTTCCACAAGGGGCTGGAGGCATCACACAGGCTTGAGCCTTCAAGTGGAAGGAATAACACACAAACTCTTCCAGTCTGTCAAGTTCTCTTTCATTCTTACTTTCTTCTTACTCAAATCCTTGGTCCTCTTTTTACAACCCACTCCTTATTTACTTATTTATTTTTATTTTTAAAATGTGGAGTACAATTAAGGGTTAGGTATATGAATGTTCATTATGCAGGTACCCTTGTTGGTGAGATGTGCCCATCCCTCCCCTGGAAGTTTCCTTCAACTGCCAATCCCACCCCTCTTCCCCTGGCAGTTTCCCACTACTGCCAATCCCTTCCTTATAGTATTATGATAATTGTTCAAGGTCCACTTGAGTAAGAACATATGGTACTCTGTTCTTTGTTTCTGTGATAGATCACTGAGTATGATAGACTCTAAATCCATCCAAGTTGCTGTGAGAATTGATTTCTTAACAATGGAGTTTTCTAGTTTGTGAATGTGGTCTATTTTTTTTACTTATTTAGATCTTCTTTTTTTTCTTTTATTGGTAATTTGTAGTTTTCAGCATACAGAACCTGTTCGTGTTTAATTAGATTTATTCCAACGTGTTTCTGTTTTTTGTGATATGGTAGTTGGTATTTTTATTCAGTTGAAATTTTAGGTTCAAGACAGGCCTGGGCAACATGGTGAGACCTTGTCTCTACAATAAATCAAAAAATTAGCTGGGTGTGGTAGCATGCGCCTATAGTTCCGGCTACTTGGAAGGCTGAGGTGGAAGGATTACCGGAGTCCAGCAGGTTGATGCTGGGGTGGCCATGAGTGTGCCACTGCATTCCAACCTGGGCAAGGCAGTAAGACTCCAACTCAAATAAATAAATAAATAAAAAGAAATTTCAGTTGTTCATTACTAATATATAAGAATGTGATTGACTTTTATGTATTCTCTTTGAAGCCTGCAACCTTGCTAAATTCCCTAATTAGTTATAAGAGATATTTTTATAGATTCTTGGAAATTTTCTACATACACAATCACATAATGTACAAATAGAAACAGTTTTACTTCTTCCTTTTATTTTCTTCCAGTTTTATTTCTTCCTTCCCTTTCATTATCTATGCCTTTTTATTATTTTGTTATTATTATTATTATATTATATTATTTTGTTGCCTTATTGCACTTGTCAGGATTTCCAGTGTGGTGCTGTATAGGCACTGTGAGGGATGATACCTTGCTATTTTCCTGATCTTCATTGAAAGCATTCAGTCTCTCATCATTCAGCATGACGAGAGAGTGACAAGTATAGATGCCCTTTATTAGGTTAGGGAGGTTCATATGTGGTCTTAGTTTGCTTAGGGAGGTTTATATGTATTCTTAGTTTGCTAAGAGTTTTTTCTTTTTAATCATGGGTGAATGCTAAATTTTGCTTAATGCCTTTTTTTTGTATCTAATGAGATAATCATATGGTTTTTCTTAAATATGGTGACTACATTGATTGATATTTGATTGTGGGAATAGCCTGAATTTCTAGGATGAACCCTACTTGATTGGGAAATGTTATCCCTTTTATATATTGCTGGATTAAATTTATTGATTCAAGTTTCTATAGTATTTCTTTTTTTCTTTACTATTTTAGATGTGAATTTTATTTTGGCATATTTTGGGAATTTCCTTGTATTTCTCTTATCTCAGTCATCTCCCATTACTTCTGCCTTTATTTCTATTTATTTTCTTTTTATGGCTTCATCTCCTGCTTCATAAAGGCCACATTGTCTAGCTTGTCTTGAAAGATACTAGTTTAATTCTTTTTCTTAAGTTATACTTTTTATTTTATCATGAACAGGTTGAAATGTATAATCCACTAGGAGCCATTCATCTTTTTTAAAAAAATTAACTTGGAAAATATAGTTTATTTAGAAAGTAAATTGGAGAGAGAGAGTGGGGAAGGAGGAGGAGATTTACGTCCTCAAGTTAAGGGAGGGGTCAAACCTGGGAAACTGGAGCCATTCATCTTATGTGGACCTACTGAACTGGCATTAGATCTTTTCTTGTTTTAGCAGTTGGGTTCTGTGATTTACTAGAATATAGGGTGCAGGGGTTTTTTTTCTGTTTGTTTGTTTGTTTGTTTTGAGTTAGCGTCTCACTCTCTCACCCAGGCTGAAATGCAGTGGTACAATCACCTCAACCTATGACTTCCTGGGCTCAGGAAATCTTTCTGCCTCAGCCTCCTGAATAGCTGGGTCTAGAGATGTGCCCCACCATGCTGGCTAATTTTTTGATTTTCTGTAGAGATGAGTTTCACAATGTTGCCTAAGCTGGTCTCAAATACCTTGGCTCAAGCAATTCTCTTACCTCGACCACCCAAAGTGCTGGGATTACAGGCGTGAGTCACTATGCCTGGCCAAGACGCAGTTTTTTTCTGGTATAGTGTTATGTGAAAAATTATCTCCACATGTACTAATCCTGGTACTCTTCTGTTTCCTACTTTTCAATCAATGTTTTCATTTAGACCCACTTAGGCAACTAATAATGAATAGATAGATATACTCTGTCTCCAAATACCCTGTCTGCTTTCTGCTTCATTAAGCACTAGACGAGTATAGTTTTTGAATAGGTATTAGAGAAGAGAAAATAATAAAATAGAAGAGTCAAAGAACACAGTTATTTGTGATTCTGGCATTGGCTGATGTAGTTGGAGAATAGTCATATGTTTTGCTGGTTATTTTATTCATTGTGTCTCAGAGTTAGAGACACACAGTGAAGAACAGTAAAAGCCTTTTCATTTCTTTTTTGGAGCTTTTGGTGATATTTTATTCAGATTACGGAAAATGTGATTTATGGTCCAACAATGTTTCTTAATCCATTTTGATTGAGAATGTCGAAATGAAAATTCCTCTTGGACTTGTCATAAGGTCTTCTCATTTTTAGTTTATAATGTTTTAGCCTGTTTTAATTTTTTTTCGGTATTGTCTTGGATTTTTAATGGTGAGTTGTGTGTGAGGAACTGTATCAGGCAATGCTGGTATGCTGCCATACAGAGGGAACTCATGAGCTTTGTGGAGAAACTCACATAAAGCCATATGTCCTGCAAGTGTAAAAGTTTGCATTTATTTCTTTTTAGAAACAGATTCTCACTCTGTTGCTGAGGCTGGAGTATAGAGGCATGATTATGGCTCACCG
Organism: Tarsius wallacei; assembly: GCA_963574415.1. NCBI lineage: Eukaryota > Metazoa > Chordata > Mammalia > Primates > Tarsiidae > Tarsius > Tarsius wallacei. The sequence goes on along the minus strand of CAUYQG010045196.1, from coordinate 22,481 downwards.
CAGCCTCGGCCTCCTGGGCTCAAGTGTTCCCCTGGCCTCAGTCTCCGGAGCAGCTGGGACTACCGGTGTGTGTCATGCCTGGCTAATTGAAAATTTTTTTCTTTTGGGAGAGACAAGGTCTTGATATGTTGCCCAGGCTGATTTTGAACTCCTGGCCTCAAGTGATCCTCCTGCTCTGCCCTCCCAAAGTGTTATAGGTCTGAGTCATTGTGCTCCGCAAAAGTTTGCATTTAAATTTAATTTTGTTTAATGGTTCAGGGATCGTTATGAAGTTTCAGAAATAATTTAATAAAAGTAAAGAAATGAAAATGCTATTGGGGAAACCTCATTTTTGTGAATTTGGAGGTGAAGCAATGTTGTATATTAAAATCCAAAGTGTGAGTGTTCCATCTTGTAAATGAAGTATTAGTGGATGTCGTTGAAGTTGAGGACTTCTACAGCCTGGGAGGCGGGTGTTAAAAGTCAAGAAGACTGGAAGGGGGATGGGATAAATAGAAAGACTAGTACATGGATTGAAGACACCAGGAATGGAAGATTGGTAAGAAGGTGGTAAAAAGCTGTTACGACCTGCTGGTGGAGCAGTTTAGAGCAAGGAACATTCAGAGCTTTATTTTCTCCTCTTGATCAGTTAGTGAGTGGGAGTGGGAACAATAATGGCTTTCACTGGTGGAAAAGGATCATGAAGTAGTTGTATTATCACAGCAAAGCCACAGTGCAGTTGAGGCAACAGTTGCGGAAAGTTTTGAGACCATATAGGATAGTCTGTTTCACAATTTGAGTAATCCTTTTGAGGCCTCTTTGGTCCTTGTGCTACCCACTCGGGTTCAGGACAAAACTGTCTCAAAGTCAATAGAATTCTGCACTCCATTTAAGTCCTCTTGTGGATTAAATTTCCTTCTAATTTCTTGGTATGAAGAAACTCAGATCCCATGAATTCCTCTATTTTTGTCTAGGCTGTCCTGCTTTTCCCCAACCAGCTTACGTTTTCCCAATCCCCTGACCCTGCCTCACTATTTTTCTGGGAGCCACACCCCCTTGCTTTTGACTCTTTTTGGACTAATGTAGCATAAAGTAAATCCATCTGCAAAGCCATTTACAGTACATCTTCTTCACCTGCTAAGGGAATGACATCTTCCCAAGTTACACAAGTTTGGTGAAGAGTTTTTTTTTTGTTTTTTTTTTTTTTTCTGTTTCTATTTATTTAATTAAGGCTCAACCATCCTTCTTGTTGTCCTCTCTTTTGGAAAAAAAAGGGAGAATGAAATTCCATCTGTTCTGCCTTCTAATAAATTGAAGATTTCTATAGTGATGCACTTTGAAAATATTTTCCCAGGTTTACTTATAAGTATTTCCCCTAAGACCAGGATACAAGTCTTTTCCCCTCCCTTTCCAATCAGTATACCTGACAGTCTATCATGGAACAATATTACATAGGTCTGACTGATTTGTTCTTCCTACTCACTGGCACCTTGTGATTTTTTAGGATTTTATAAAGGAAATGATTAATGAGTTTGATCTTTTCAGGTATCAAAGTTGAGGTGGCCAGACTATAATTTTTAGGGCTATTATGTTATTTTCTTTGTTAGAGGTAGGCCCCTACACATGTCCATTCTCAGGCTTCAGGCTTCACTGCTATCCATCATGTGCTCAAAAAGATGATCTTTATGATAAGGTCACACTTGTCTTTTTTTTTTTTAACTGGGATCTCACTCTGTTGCTCGGGTTGGAGGGCAGCGGCACGAAGATAACTCACTGCAGTCTCAGCCTCCTGAGCTCAGACCCGTCCTCCCACCTAGCATACAGACATACACCATCAAGCCTGGCTAATTTTTAAATTTTTTTTGTAGAGACAAGGTCTTTCCATGTTGCCCAGGCTTGTCTCAAACTCCTGGGCTCAAGCAATCCTCTGGCCTTGGCATCCTAAAGTGCTAAGATTATAGGCATGTGCCACCACCCCTGGATAATTTTTTTGTTGCTGAGACGAGGTCTTACTATGTTGCCCAGTCTGGCCAAAAACGCTTGGGCTCAAGCAATCCTCTTGCCTCAGTCTCCCAAAGTTCTAGGATTACAGGCATGACCCACTGAACCTGGCCAAGGACATGTCTTAAAAAACCCTGAATTTGTGCTACAAGGGCATCTTGATCTAACAGCATTCACTATGCTTAATTTCTGACTCATTAACTCCTAGTCTGGATGAACTCTATATCCTATTGTGCAGGTGGGAGAAACTTTGTTTATTTAACTACCATTGAACCTTTTACAGACTTCAGACTCAGATTCAGCTTTGGAAAAAAATTACTCCCTTGAGAGCTGGATATTCACACTCATAGTCTCTCAAACATAAAGTTAGAGCGTAGAAATAATCAGAGTCATTTGAAAGTACCTGTGAAAGATACCACCTAGGAGTGGGGTACATATTATCATTTTTCTATGTATCTCTAATCTCCTATTGTCATAGGCTATTTAGACATTGGTCCAGGAGGCTTTGTAGCTTCACTTTTTAAATCAAAAGATTCCACAGCTATGTCACTTTGTTCTGCCAGTAACTCTAACCCAGAGGTTTTCCTGTGTATTTTTTCCTGCTTATGACAAGCTAAGCTTATTTAAAAGCTTATTTAATTAGTTTACTGAATGAATTGCACTCAGTAGAGTGAAACAAAAAGCACCTTTAACTTACTCTTTTTCACTTGTTCTTTGAATTAGTTATTTCCTTCCCTTAGGATAAAAATCTCAGGTTCTAGGCTTTTTTGTCTCATTAAAAAATGAAAAATGCAGTAGAAACGAGTATAAAAAGTCCAAAACATCATTCAGTTTAAAATTTCTATTCTTCCTCAGTTCAGATCTGTCTCAGGCTCCAGGGACTGAGAAGATGGGGTGGAGAAGGGTTCTCCTGATCTGATTTTTTTTTTGCTTCACTGAATTCCCCACTTACTAGTTGCTGTTTCTGGGCCCTTCGGTATTAGAGTGGGAGATGGAGAAGTAAGGCGCAGAACAGTGCTTTTGTATTAGTAAGGTTATAATCTGGTGATGATGCCGTCTGGGCATGGTGGAGTCTGAGGCTTACCATTTTTTCCCCCGATTGCTTCCTCCAGTTTTGGGATTCTCTTCCTGGAGACCTTCCCCTGCAGTTCCTGGCAGGAGTGATGCTGCATCCATGTGGCTGATTTCATCCTTTCGTCCACTTCTGCATTGATGGTGCACCCTCATCTTCTTGTTGGTGAGGCTTCCTTACCCTTGGCAGGTGCTCTTTTTTTTTTTTTTTTTTTGGTGGACATTGTGGCCAGCGAATCAAAGGGACTACCAGCCAGCACCATTCCACAGGGTTTGTATCTGATTCATGGAAAACAGATCTCTCTGCCCTGCTTTCCTGGGACTTCTAATTTACTGCTAATACAGCCTTCTTTTCTGTCTATAGGCAGCTCCAGCAACACTTACCTTTGCTTTTCTGTTCAGTTATGGGCCAGGTAGCTTGCGTCTGTGTCCCTAAATTTCCAGAAAATGCACATTAGCTTTTCAAATGGTTCTTTTGAGGGCCCTTCAATTGGCTTGGGGTGGGGGGAGTTTCCCTTCTCTCCCATGAATGAGGGAGAGAACTTACAACACTCTAACAACAGTGTCCAAAGAAAGCCCTCACTGGTGGCCTCTTCACCCTTTCTGTGGATTCTTAGCCATCTCTTAGACAGTCTGGAGGTTAACGACTGAAGAATGCTCTCCCAGTGTCTTCAGATGTCCACTGGAATGTAAGCAGCAACAAAACAGGCGTTTTTGTGTTTTGGTTATTGCTGTGTCATTTGGCTTTAGAAAAGTGCCTGGCACAAAGTAGGCACTCAATAGATGTATATAGAATGTACGAATGAATGAATTAAAAAGCAGTCAGGGCCAGGTGTAGTGGTTCATGCCTATAATCCCAGCACTTTGCAAGGCTGAGGCAGAAGGGTTGCTTGAGCCTAGGAGTTCAAAACGAGCCTAGGCAACATAGTGAGACCTCATTTCTATACAAAATAAGGAAATTGTCCAGGCGTGGTGGCATGTGCTTGTAGTTGCAGCTACTCAGGAGGCTGAGGCAAGAGGCTCATTCCAGCCCAGGGGTTTGAGGCTGTAACGAGCTGTGATTGTGCCACTGTGCTCCAGCTTTGGGGACAGAGTGAAACCCTAACTCACACACACAAAAGGAGAAGAAGAAGAGGAAGAAGGAGAAGGAGAAGGAGAAAAGGAAGAAGGAGATGAAGAGGGAGGAGGAGGAGGAGAAGAAAGAGGAAGAAGAGGAAGAAGATGAGAAGGAGGAGGTAGAGGAGGAAGAGAAGTAGCAGTCAGGCACTTTGCTTTAAGATATATACAGAGAATACCAAAAAATGTATATACCTTTTTAGAAAGGAAAAACTGTATTAAAATTGTAATAACTGACTGGGTACAGTGGCTCATGCCTATAATCCCAGCACTTTGGGAGGTGGAGTCAAGAGGATTGCCTGAGCTCAAGGATTAGAGACCAGCCTGAGCATCATGGCAAGACCTTGTTTCTACAATAAATCAAAAATCAGCCAGGCATGGTGGCGCATGCTTGTGGTTCCAGCTACTTGGAAGGCTGAGGCAGAAGGATTGCCTGAACCCAGCAGGTTGAGGCTGCAATGGCTGTGAGCATGTCACTGCACTCCAACCTGTGTGACAGAGTGAGACTCCAACTAAAAAAAAAAAAAGTAATACTCATTATATGCCCATAACAAAAGATGAATACAAGTCACTTTGACTTCTGCTGTTAAAGAGGTGCTCAAACTGGTTACCAGTGTCCAGACACTTCTGATTATGTCAAACTAAAAGTAATATATAGATAATATCACTTAAAATGTGTACACATTTTTTGGTTCTCTCTCTCTCTTTCTCTCTCTCTCTCTCTCTCTCTCTCTGGCACTTGTATTGTTTTTAGACCCCAGGACTTTGGGGTATCTGTTGAAACAACAATCAAAAAAAGAGACCCCAAACCAAAAAGCCAAGAAATATCAAGTTTAATATTTAATTTAATTTAATTATTTTATTTAATTTTAAAATTATTTTTACAAAGAGAATAAATCCAAAATTTGTAGATTATCTTTCAACAGTGATATCTTGAAAGACATGCATTTTTCAGAGAGCAAAAACTATAAATCCAAAGCCAGAAGTTTAGTTAATCTTAGGCAGTCCCGAATAAATAGGAAAGTTGGTTGATTTTAGTTATTTCTTTCATCCATTTACAGATTATAATTCCAGCGAAAACCTTGAGAGAACCTATGAAGAATATGCAAAAGTAGAACTCATTAGACTCTGTGGCTCACAGATGAAGATACACTTTAGGGCCAACATCTGGAAAGCTTCTCTGATACATGTCTGTATCTTTAAAGTAGGAGCTTAAAAACTTTTCCTTGATAATCACTTGTATATCCAATCCTGAATTGTACCCTACATCTTTAAAATTAAAAAAAGGACACAAAACCCACCATTTTTCCTGACCATGGTTCACGTTGGAAGTTAAGATTGCATGTCAAACGATATGGGAGAATTCAATGTTGGCAAAGATAATTCCTCAGTGGTGTCATTGGAAAATCTCCCCAAAACTAACTGGACAAGTGGCATTATTTGAAGCTACAAATGAGGGATTTCATAAGCAAATTATTTATTTTTGCAAGTATCATAAATGTAAACATAGAATGGCAAATGATAATCTTGTCATGGGCCAACTTTGATCAGTTTTTGGTGGTGTCTAGAGAGTCAGGCTGAGGAGGTTTGGGACTGTGTATGTGGCTGATCAGAGGCAGCATGCACCACTGAGGACATGGCACACTCACATTCCTATTGTGCTCAACTATGGTTAGAATGCTTGTTGTAATACTCAATAAATACCAACAACTAATGATGAATACAAGTCAGTTTGACTTGTCAGAGATAGTTTGAGGTGTTAGAGGTAGTTGAAGTTGCTGAATATAAGGAAATGTGGTGAAAAATAATAGAGGAATGGTAATTTTACCTCTCTCCTAACTCAATTAACAGTTGACAAAAAGGTTAAAGAAAACGAGTAGTTGTCTTCTTTGATGCTAATAGAAATCACAACCCAGACAATAAAGGATTACTGACAATTTAGTAAAATCAGATGAAGCAAAGGGAAAACTTGAAAGGAATACATAAATCTATATTTTTGAGCAGTGTTCAAAATTTACCAAAATAGAGGCTCACACTTGAGGAGAGGAGAGAAGAGCACAGGCAATAGTCTTCAACGGAGTAACAAAGTCTTGAACGTAGAAAGTTTAGGAAGTAGTCTTAAGCTTCATGCTACCCTCTTAGAGTGGCAGGGAGGCAAGATTAAGGAACTTAAAAACAAAGCTGATGTTTCATGAAAAAGTTTTGCTAGTGCATTGTGAAGGGGTGAAAGTATGTGACAGTCAACTTTGCACCTGCTGATCATTGAGCTGAGTTAGTAAATGATGTTGCATAAATAAAATCATCCCATTATATGGAATGTGGCACACTGAGAGCAGCAGGTCCTGTGGAGTACCCAGATGGCGTGCAAGGCCAGAGCATCATATAGCTATTGAACTTGCATGTTTCACCAACTCATTTAATGAGCTTTTTCTTCAGCAAATAGCAGGCCTAGAAAGAACGACTTAGAAATGAACCAGCATGAGGCTTACGCTTAAGCACAACATGAATAAAAGAGAAAGGAACAAAACGTGCAAAAGCTTGTTGATAAATACACATCAGAAGAAGATATGCTAAGAAGAAATTTCAGGTTTAGCACAGTGGCTCTTGCTTATTATCCTAGCACTTTGGGTGGCTGAGGTGGGCAGAAGTTCAAGACCAGCCAGGGTAACATAGCGAACCCCTGCCTCTTCTAACTAACAACTAACTAACTAACTAACTAAATAAATAAATGAAATTTTAAAAATGGCAAAGCAAGAGCACTAAAAGAAATACTAGGTTTAAGACAACAGAAACAGATGAAAAGTTATCTGGAAGTATGCAGGAAAAAAAAATGGAAAGAAAAAAATAAACATATTTCAGGAATAAAAGTAACATTAAAAACAGGAAACACAATGATGTGTATGAAAGATATACTTTAGAAAATTTTGTAAAGCAAGATATAAACAAAAAGTTAATGAAAAATAATAAAGAGTTAAGAAGTTTAAAAAACAATAAGCATGTGAGACAGGTATGTCCATTAGGGTGAAATCAAGAGACAGAAACCAGGGAGTGATTGAAACTGGGAAAGTTTACTATAAAGTTTTATTGACTACGAGAAGAGGTTGGAGTAATGGGGGAAACCAACTAATCGGTTAGTTTGCTAGGCCTCCCACATCACAAGGTACCACAGACCCAGAGGTTTAAACAGCAGAAATTCTTTTTTTTTTTCCTTCACAAATTTGGAGGCTAGAACTCTGATATTAAAAAAAAAAAAAAAAAAGAAGTGTTGTCAGGGTTGCTTTCTTCTGAGGCCTCTCCTTGGCTTGTACATGACTATCCTCTCCTTGTGTCATGTGGTCTTCCTTCTGGGTCTGTTTCTCTGTGTCCAGATATTCTTCTTTTTATAAAGACACCAGCCATATTGGATTCAGGTCTACCCTAATAATGTCATTTTAACTTAATTTCCTCATTAAAGATTCTGCCTCCAAATACAGTCACATTCTAAGGTACTGGGGATTAGGACTTAAAAAAATAAGAATTTTGCGAAGACAAATTCAGCCCTGTTATGCTAGTAAGGAATATAAAGAACTCTAAATACATAGATATCAGGTATAGTCAGCAGCCATCACCCCTAGGGATGAGGTAGATTACTCATGAAAGATAGGTTATAATCCTCCTTGCTCCCCCAGGCTAGATCCAGACCTTGTGGAGAGGACATGCTGCAGCACACTGGAAGACAAAATTCGAGGAGGCTGTGAAGCTGTCCTTGAGGAGGTGCTGGACTGGCAGAGAACATTCTGGGAAAGGTTTCCCATGCAGAGGTGTCATGTGCCACTTGTGCACGGAAATTGCTGTGTGTTCTGGCCGCTGAAAGCTGCTGGAACCTGGTGCTACAGAAGCCATGTGTGCTGCTTGATGCGGGTACTGAAAGAACCACAAGTGCTTTTGGAGCCTGCCACAAGAGCACACTGGAAACAGGCAGAGAAATCCCACTGTCTTCTTGTGTCCCTTCAGTGCTCTCTACCAACATTTTGCCAGTTGTTACAGGAGAAATATTTACAAGGTCCAGTTTCATTATTGCACAACAGGCAATAAAGGTGAATTTGGAACAGGATGGCAATGAAAAATAACTGGCACAGGAGGGCCAACATATTTACTATTAGTGTCATTGAAGAAGAAGTGGCAACATATGGGACAGAAAGTATTGTTAAAAAAAAAAGATGTCCAGGCCATGAACACCACAAAAGCAATCCTTCAAGATCATCAACAAGTTGTATGTCTATTATTCACAGATGTATTCTGTCAAATTAAACTTTTCACATACAGAAGAATTTTATGAAATTGAATATGTTATTATTTAAGAAAAGTACTAGTTGCACTTTACATGCAAGGAAGGAGAAGAGGAGGTTGAGGCTGTCAGTAGTTAGGTCCTCAGACTTTATGTCTCGTCTTAAGCAAGTCATTGACATTGGGATGTTTCAGGAAGTGTGTTTTGTGGCATAAAGGGAAATTAGGGTGTCAAAAACCAAGTCCAATCACTGAACGCAATCTTTTGCCCTATCTTAGAAATCATTAAATAAAACTTTTTCAGTAAACCGATGCATCTGTATCTATATCTGAATCTGATTATTGGAATGTTATGGCAAATTTCCTATAACATTCTCCCTTGTATTTATAGAATAATATTTATCGGATGCTCAATAAATATTTGTTACTAAGACAATTATCAAATCATGAACAATAAAAGGGGATACATAGAAAATTCCAGAGTTTTGCTTGGCTTACTCCATCCAATTATAATGTTAAAGCTTTGTAACCTCAATAGTGTTCATGGATTTGTTGGAGGGGTTAGATCCTAATGTTAGCTTACAAATTCTATGAAGGTGTGTATAACTTCACTGTATACAAGATTGGAAAAATCACCATGGACCCAGGACATTAAAAAAATGATTATAAACTCCTTTGAGCAACTCTAAACAAATAAATTTGGAAAGCTGTTTTTTAAAAATAGATAGTTTTCTGGGAAAACATAAATCACCCAAGTTAATGATAAAAATATAAAATGTAAACAGACTGATTTTCTTGGAAGAAATAGAGGAATTTGTCTAAAAGTGACCCACTAAGAAGTATCAAGCCCAGATATCTGCACAGATGGTATGGTTCAAGCCTCCAAAGAACAAACAATCCTAATGCTTTTTAACTGTTCCAATGCATAGAGAAGGAAAGTTTCCAAATATACTCTATGATGCCAGAAAGTAATTATTCCCAAATGTTATAAAGGTCGCATAAAAAGAAAATTATTGACAAATGTCGTTTGTGATTATCAGTGCAAAATTCTTTAAAAAGTTAGTCAATAGCATCTATTAATAATTAAAAATCTATTATATATATGTAAAGCAAAGCTCCTTTCAAGAATGAACAAATGGTTCAAGGTTAAGAAATCTATTGATTTAATTTATATATTAATAGGTTAAAGGCCTAAAAAAATAGGAGTATTTTCGTAGATGGTGAAAAGGCATTTGATAACATTCAACATCCATTCTCAAGAAAAAACAACAACAAATAGATAACAATAAGAACAATTTGCTTTAATTTCCTCTTAAGCAAGATAAGTTAATAATTCACCCAAGGTCACACAGCTAGTAAAAATGGAGCCTGGATTTGAATCTACGTAGTCTTTTGTGCAGAGATCACTCAATGCTATACCCCTCCAAGCCGAGTGCTTTCCAACTTTCTTTATGTTGTGGTACACACATAAAATGAAAATATTTTAATGACATGCTAAGAAATCAATCAAGACTGCCTGCAGATGTGACCAGCTTAGAGCTTCAGTTGTCTTAGAGTCAGCTCTATTGCCCCAGGGACTGAGGGGACCAATGTTTTGGCACATCTTGTGAAGATCTACCTACGCTATATTGCCTCTAGAGGAAAGTACAGTCTACATCTAGAATCAAAACAATATGGGAATCTGATGTGTGCTAAATGTAACATTTTAAGCCAGTGTGGAAAAAATAGATTACAAGAAGGACCTCAAAAACCCCCAGAATTTATATATAAAAAATTGTGTATTTATTCTTACATGCTTAAACTTCAGTCACCTTCAAAGTACTCTCCGTTTCATGCAATACACCTGTTGAGATGCTTTTTCCACTGCTCAGAACAGTTTTTGAACTCTGACGCCTTTTAGTGCTTCTGCTGTTTTTTTTGTTTCACCTCTTCCACAGTGACAAAATGTTTCCCTTTGGTGAATTTTTTAATGTGGAAAACAAAAAATAGTTGCTCAAGATGAGACTGGGTGACTAGGGAGGGTAGGGCATGGGGGCCATGCCATTTTTGGTCAAAAACTGCAGAACACTCAGCATGGTGTGGACAGGTACATTGTCCTGGTGGAAGGACCAGTCAACTGTTTGCCACAACTCGGGAATTTTCTTCTGCAAATCATGTTGCAACCTTCTCAAAACTTCCAGAGGAAAATCTTTGGTTGATCTTTTCATCTGGAGGAACAAATTCCAAGTGTACTACAAGGGGACTACCCTCCAAAAGATAATTCTGTTTTTTTGGGAAGGGGGTTCCCCTTTGTATTTACTAATTTGGTATTGGAACAACTGGCTTTTCATCTGGGAAAAAAGTATATCTGAATCCCTACCAACTTTTAAAAGCTCAAAAGGTAAGTGAAAAAAAAAACCCAATAAAGTATTCAAGAAAAATGTACAAATTTAAATAATAATTTTGGTGTAATGAAGAATTTTCGAAAACGGAGATACAAAAGCAAAAGGCAGAAATAAAAATATTGGGAAATAACTATATATCAAGGAAAAAGAAGCTTTCTGTACAACCAGAAATATTCTAAATAGAGTCAAAAGACATTTGGAAAATTGCAAATATATGTACAAAATAAAAGAAATCAAAATTTCTTAGTATGGAATTATTATAAAATAAAATAAAAATAAAAATTTTCTTAGTGTGGAATTATTATAAGTTAATAGGAAAAAGATAAACTACAAAAATGAAAAAATAGCAAATAATATAAATAGATATTTCACAGGAAAATAAATGTGGATGGATTATAAACACATGGCATTATGCTCAATCTCATGCATAATTAAACATATGTATATTGAAACAAGCAAAAAAAGCCCACAAAAAAGGTATCATTTCTCATATCTCAGATTGTTAAAAATGATTACAAAGTTGAATACTACAATGTTAATAAGGAGATGGGAAAAGGTGTACTCTCATTCACTGTTAGCGAGACTACAAATTGGTACAAATTACTCTGTGGAGGGCAATTTGGTGATATCCATTGAAATTAACCATACACAAAGCTTGTCATCTGGAAATTCCACTTTGAGGAATTTATCCAATGGATATACATTCACAAAACCAAAATAATTATATGCAAGATGTTGCAGCATCAACTGTAATGGGAAGAAATAGGCATCCTAAATGTGCAGTAATAGGAGAGTATTATGTGACTTTTAAAAATAAATTAGGCCAGGCGTGGTGGCTCATGCTTGTAATCCCAGCATTTGAGAGGCCAATGCAGGAAGATTACTTGAGCCCAGGAATTTCAAGACCAGTCTAGGTAACATAACAAGGCCCTGTCTCTATAAAACATCAGAAAATTAGGTGGGCATGGTGGTGCATGCCTGTAGTCCCAGCTACTTGGGAGGTTGAGGCAGAAGGATCGCTTCTCCTCAGGAGGTTGAGGTTGTGATGAGCTGTGATTTGTGCTACTGCACTCCAGCCTGGGCAACAGAGTGAGAGCCCAACTAAAAAATAATAATAATAACAATTGAGTCATTCCAAGCACGCATGTAGTCCCTGCTACTCTGGAGGCTGAAGAGGGAGGATTGCAAGTTTGAGCCCACCCTAAGGAAAATAGCAAGACCTTATTTCAAAATAAAATGAGAAGGAGTTGATAACTGAGATAACAGCAGTAAAGAATGCAGTGAATGAAATAAATAGCAAACCTGATAAGCATGGAAAGCAGAATTAGTCAAGCAGAAGAAAGACTCTCAGAACTTGAGGATCAAAATATGGCACTAACCCAAACTGTCAAAAACATAGAAACGAAACTTAAAAAGACAAAACGAAAACCTTCAAGAGATGAGCGATTATTTCAAGAGGCTAAACCTTAGAGTAATTGGACTTCCTGAGGCAGAAAGAGAGACAGAGATGACCCTGGAACAACATTCCATGAAATTATCCAAGAAAACTTCCTTCATCTCATCAGTGACACAACCATTCAAACACAAGAGATTCAGAGAACCCCTACAAGATGACAAATAAGAAGACCAACTCCTAGACACATAGTAATCCACCTACACAAAGTACGTATAAAAGAAAAAAATCCTAAAGGCAGTGAGAGAAAAAGGTTAGACTACCTACTGGAGAAGACCAATTAGAAAAGCAGCAGATCTAACTACAGAAACACTTCAGGCTAGGAGAGCTTGGAGTCCAATCTTCAAAGTTCTCAAAGATAAACAATTTCAAACAAGAATTACCCACCCAGCTAAGCTAAGCTTCATCAGTGATGGAGAATTAAAATATTTCCCAGACATTCAATCTCTAAGAGCTTACGCTGCCTCCAGACCAACTCTATAAGAAACACTTAAGAAAGTATTAAATACAGAAGAAAGGAAAAAAAGAACGACAAAGCCCTTAACAAGAATGCAGGAAAAAGATTGAAAACACACACGAATCAACCCAAAAATCAAAAGAAAGACAAACAACAACAACAACAACAAACTCTATAAGAACCTCATGAGAGGGATAAACTCTCACATTTTAATAATTAGCTTGAATGTGAATGAACTAAATGCACCACTGAAAAGACATAGAATGGCAAAATGGATAAAATATCATGAGGCAACAATATATTGTCTCCAAGAGACTCATCTCACCAGAAGGTACACTCACAGACTCAAAATAAGAGAATGGGAAACAAAATTTCAGGCGAACAGAACACAAAAGAAAGCAGGAGTCGTGATCTTAATATCAGACAAAATACCCTTTAAGCTATCAAAAATTAAAAAAATACAGAAGGTCATTACATAATGATAAAAGGTTCAATACATCAACAAGAAATATCCATCCTAAACATATATGCACCCAACATAGGAGCATCAACTTTCATCAAGCAGTTTCCAGGTAAATTAAAAAAGAATATTGACTCTAAAACTATCATAGATGGGGAGTTAAATACCCCACTCACAACCCTAGACAGATCATCAAGACAAAAATCAACAAGGAGATCCAGAACTTCAATGTGAACACTTGGCCAAATGGACTTAATTGATACCTACAGAACACTCCACCTAACAACCATGGAATATACATTCTACTCATCACCACCTGGAATGTACTCTCAGATTGACCACATCCTTGACCATAAATCAAGCATAAACAAATTTCATAAGATTGAAATTCTGCCATGGACCTTCTCAGACCACAGTGGAATAAAAATAACTATTGACACCAACAAAGTTCCCCCAAACCCACAAAGACATGGACACTAAACAGCATGATGCTAAGCAACTCCTGGGTCAACATGGGAATCAAAGTAGAGATTAAAAGACACCTGGAAACAAATGAAAATGAAGAAACATCTTACCAAAACCTCTGGGATGCCATGAAAGCAGTGGTAAGAGGGAGGTTCATATCTCTACAAACACACATGAAGAAAATGGAAAGATCACAAGTTTATAGACTAACAAATATCCTAAGGGAGCTGTAAAAGCAAGATTACCAAAACACTAACTTCAGCAGAAGAATCCAGATCACCAAAATAAAAGCCCAAATTCAAGACATAGAAGACAAAAAGATAATACCCCAAAATCAACACAACAAAAAGCTGATTCTTTGAAAGGATAAACAAGATTGATGGTCCCCTAGCTAGACTGACCAAGAAAAAGAGAGAAAAAACCCAAATAAACACAATAGGAAATGCAAAAATTCAAGTCACAACTGACCCCAAAGAAATACAAAAGATTATCAGAGACTACTATGTAAACTTATATAGAAACAGATTTGAAAACCTAAAGGAAGTGGAGGACTTTCTGACATCACACAACCTTCCCAAGTTGAAACAAGAAAAAATTGAGACCCCAAATAGACCAATAACAATCCAGGAAATTGACTATGTCATAAGAAAACTACCTACAAAAAAATGCCCTGGACCAGATGGCTTTCCAGCAGAATTCTATAAACCATACAAGGAGGAACTGATACCAATCCTACTGAAAGTATTCCAGGCAATTGAGAAAGCTGGAACTCTCCCCAAATCATCTTACGAAGCTAACATCACATTGATTCCCAAACCAGGTAAAGATCCAACAAAGAAAGAGAACTACAGGCCAATATTCTTGATGAACATAGATGCTAAAATTCTCAACAAGATCCTTGCAAATCAGATTCAACAACACATCTCAAAAATCATGTACCACAACCAAGTAGGCTTCATCCCCAGGATTAGGGGCTAGTTCAACATTCGTAAGACCATCAACATAATGAAATACATCAACAGATGTAAAAACAAAAACCACATGATTATATCATCAGACACAGAAAAAGCTTTTGACAAAATCCAGCACCCTTTCTTGATAAAAAACCTTGAACATCTAGGCATAGATGGAACATACCTCAAAATAGTAAGAGCCATTTATGAGAAACTCACAGCCAGCATACTGTTAAACAGACAGAAATTGGAACCATTTTTCCTGAAAACCGGAACAAGACATAGTTCAACATAGTTTTGGAAGTCCTAGTAGCTACAGCAATCAGACAAGAGAAGGAGAACAGGGGTATCCAAATAGGAAAAGAGGAAGTCAAGTTATCCCTCTTTGTAGACAACATGATTCTATACCTCGAAAACCCAAGAGAATCTGTCAAAAACCTCCTTGAACTGATAACGGACTTAGGGAAAGACTCAGGGTATAAAATCAATGTGCAAAAGACAGTCGCATTTCTATACACCAACAATAAACAAACAGAAACCCAAATAAAAAGTACAATCCCATTCACAATAGCCAGAAAAAAACAAACAAACAAGCAAAAAAACCAAATACCTTGGTATCTTCCTAACCAGAGACGTGAAAGACATTTACAATGAAAACTACAAGGCACCGCTCAAAGAAATACAAAAGATACAAACAAATGGAAAGATATTCCATGCTCGTGGATTGGAATAATCAACATTGTTAAGATGTTCATCCTATCCATGGCAATCTACAGATTTAATGCAATACCCATTAAATTACCAGCAGCATTCTTCTCAGAACTGGAAATGACAATACCATGGAAACCATGAATCACTAAAACAATCCTCAGCAAAAAAAAACAAAAAACAAAAATAAAGCAGGAGGTGTCACACTCCCAGACTTTAAACTCTATTATAAATCTTCAATAATCAAGATAACCTGGTATTGGTAAAAGAACAGACATATAGACCAATGGAACAGGATAGAGATTCCAGAAGCAAAACCTCAATTTCTCAACCAACTCATCTTTGACAAAGTGTCTACCACCAATGACTGGGGAGAGGAGAACCAGTAAATGGTGCTGGGAAAACTGGCTGACCACATGCAGAAGATTAAAACAAGAGTCCTACCTATCACCATACACAAACATCAACTCTAAATAGATCAAAGACCTAAATGTAAAACCTCAAACTATAAAAACCTTAGAAAATGCAGGAGACACTCTTATGGAAATTGGAACTGGCAACGAATTCCTGATCAAAACCCCAAGTGCCCAGGCCATAAGAGATAAGATACATAAGTGGGACCTCATCAAACTGACAAGCTTCTGCAAAGCCAAAGAAACCATCAAGAGAGTGGGGAGACAGTCAACAGACTGGGAAATAATGTTTGCCATCTGTATGTCTGACAAAGGCCTAACATTTAGGATCTATAAGGAACTCAAATGAGCCACACACACAAAAATAGCCCCATTACTAAGTGGGCAAAAGATATGAATAGACACTTTCCAAAAGAAGACATACGAGCAGCCAACAGATACATGAAAAAATGCTCAGCCTCACTAGTTATCAAAGAAATGCAAATTAAAACTACACTGAGATACCAACTAACTTCAGTCAGGATGGCTATCATCAATAACTCAAAAGACAATAGATGCTGAAGAGGATGTGGTGAAATGGGAACACTTCTACACTGTTGGTAGGAATGTAAACTAGTACAGCCTCTGCTGAAAACAGTGTGGCAATTCCTAAAAGATTGAAAAATTGACCTTCCACACTACCCCGCAATCCCCCTACTGGGAATATACCCAGAAGAACTCAAATCACTCTATAAAAAAAATACCTGTACATGTATGTTTATCGCAGCATTGTTCACAGTAGCAAGAACATGGAACCAACCGTGCTGTCCATCAAAAGAGGAATGGATAAAAAAAAGTGGTGCTTATACACAATGGAATATTATGCAGTCATAAAGAGGAACAAAATCATAAACTTCACAGCAATTGGATGGACTTAGAATCTATAATACTGAGTGATCTTTCACAGAAACAAAGAACTGAGTATCACATCTTCTCACTCATAAGCAGACCGTGAACAATTATCGTAATACTGTAAGAAAAAGATTGGTGATAGTGGGAAACTGCCGGGAGTGGGGCAGGGAAGCAGGATTGGCAGTAGTGGGAATCTGCTTGGGGAAGAGGGGGCACACCTCATCAACAAGGGGACCTGAATAATGAACATTTGTATACCTAACCCTGAATTGCATCCCATATCTTTAAAATAAAAAAATTAAAAATTAAAAAAATAAGATGAGACAAATGTATTGTTAAAAAAATGATAGGAAACAAATCACATTCTTTTGTTTGTGTAAAACAAAGGAATTAAATTAAGAGCATATTAAAATGCATATGGGTAGACTAATGTATAGAACAGGGTGTATAACCTTTCAGCTTTCCTGGGCCTCATTGAGTAAAGAGAAACTGTCTTGGACCATGCATAAATTATGTAATGTAGTTAGTGTACACATGTAATAAGACTTTTTAAAAATATATAAAGTTTAGAAAAATAAAAACATCATAAAACTAGTAAGAAATTTGATCTTGTTTTGGTAAAACTATCAATGTCTTTTTCAATGGAAGTGGTCGCAATTCTTAGTGAATTCTCAAGGTGCTTGTTAGAAATATTTGTTTGAATTTTGCTCTTTGTGTGCTTCATAATTGAAAAAAGTTGCCCATAAATGTATCCGCTGCCAAAAAGTGATGTCATGAATAAGGTGTGATTGTGAACTCCAAAAATGGAACTACACATGGGGTCATGAAGAAAATAAATGCTAAGAAACACATGATGCTAAAAGATTTTGTGGGGCTGCATTCCTAACTGTCCTGGGCCACATGTGGACTGTAATCTAGGGATTGTACGTGCTTGATATAGAACTTCTGCAAAGAAAAGTAAGAAACTCCTGATGGAGGTAATAATGAGATGCATAGGCCGGGTGCAGTGGCTCATACCTATAATCCCAGCACTTTGGGAGGCTGAGGTGAGAGGATTGCCTGAATCCACAGGTTTGAGACCAGCCTGGGCAACTTGGTGAGACCTCATCTCTAAAACAAAAAAAGAAAAAGGGGAAGGAAAAAAAAGAGTTGAGTAACTGGCTAAGGGTCTGGAGTAAGAAGGAATTCCCTGTTGTTCTGTTTAAAGTTTTTTCCCTGTGTGTGCTATTTTACTTTTTAAAATAGAAATAACAAATTGCTCTTAATGAAACTGATCATTTTAGGAAACTTAGTGTCTTATGAGGAAAACCCATCTTGCTGACTTTTTCCAGAGTGGCCATTCTCCAAATAAAACATATCATAAAATATTTCAATGACTCATTTATATCTTTGAAGCTGTAACCAAGTTATTACGGTTCATGTTCTACTTGACCAAAGATACATTTGTTATAGCCAGAAATAGGCTTCAGAGTGTAAGGCCAAACTTTTTACCTAGATCCTGTGTCCTCTCAGATTTATATAATGAGCTTACTCTTGGTATAGATCTCCAGAGGAGAAATTCTTCCAGTTAGGGTGCTGGAAGGTGGGTGGGAGTGCTGATGAGGATGGGAGGAAGAAGGAGAGGAGAGTGCAAAAAAAAAGTGTCTTATTTTGAACCTTTTGCTCTCAGCCTGGGATCATTTCCAGAACTGAAGCAGTCATTGGACTACAAATATTGGTTTATTATTGATGGGGAGAAGTGAAATTAAGTTGGAAATGATTGCAACGGAGGAGGGAGAGGGTACACTTTTTTTTTTGAGTCAGAGTCTCACTCTGTCGCCCAGGTTGGAGTGCAATGGCACACTCATGGCCACTGCAGCCTCAACCTGCTGGGTTCAGTCAATCCTTTCGCCTCCCAAGTAGCTGGAACTACAGGCATATGCCCAGTTAATTTTTTGATTTATTGTAGAGACGAGGTCTCGTCATGTGGCCCAGGCTGGTCTTGAACCCATGGGCTCAGGCAATCCTCTTGCCTTAGCCTCCCAAAATGCTGGGATTACAGGTGTGAGCCACCGCACCTAGCTGGTGCACTTTTAGGTACATATGTACATGGTGCCATAGCCATCTCACACAGTGTGAGAAATATGAACTTGGAAGGGAAAAACTAGCATTTCAATGAATTCAGTTTCTGAACAACTGGAATACATTTTAAAGCAGTTTTTCTTGCAGGTATTCATTTTCATTGAAGTTTGGTTGTTTGTTTACATAGGCATTGGAAGCAAAGAGACAGACATTATCTGAAAAGGTTGCAATTTAGATCATGTACCCATCTAGCTTCTTTCTGCCTCCTAGTCTTTCCCCAAGTGCTGGCAGTACACTCATGAATGTCTTCCTAGTTAAGTTTTCTTTTGGCAGAATGCTTCATTAAAAAAATGAAAACATTAGTTTATTCATTATCCTGTTTCCTAGTGATCTGTTTGTTATTGGATCATTCCTCCCTAGAACCATGCCCCGTACTGAGGAGGATGTTTGGAGTGGGGTCACAGCCTGGAACATGGTGTGTGAAATCTGAGGCACTCTCTCCTGTCACTTTACAGCTTAGGGGGGAACATGATTCTGATAGACCTGGTGTCTTCTCTTGGGTACTGCAGAATGTGGCTTCAAGGTGGCCATTCCTGGGAAGGTAGGGCTTGTGGGCAGACCAGAAGTCAGAGCATCCTGATAAAGGCACAGTATCTCAATGAAGAGCTGGCAGTTGGCAGAAAGTGTTGTTGAGGGGCAGGGAGGAATTATTTTGAATGGAGAAATTATTTGCAAGTTGCAGAGAGAAATGCGGGGTATTAGCTTGTGGGCCATCTTTGGAGCTGGTGGGGACCACCGTATGTCTTTGCTTCCACAAAGGAAAGAGGACATGGCCATCACGGCCAGAGAGGCCTACCATGATTTGGCCCAGTATCATGGTGACAATTTTGGAAAGGTTTCCTTTCTCAACGAGGACAGCAATGGACATGACTGGGTAGAAGTTTGCAACTACTAGGATTTGGAAGAAAGCCCTCTACCTACTACCAGTTGATGAGCTGCATCTTGGTGTGCAGCTCAGCCATGTTGATGACACAGAAGAACACAGCAAGAATTATCTCAACCACCGAAAGTTATACCCTTGTCACTGTTACCAGGCACTGAAGCAGATAAGAATCACTAGATACAATATAATCTCAGCAAAAAGGAGAGTTCCTTTTTCAGTGGACAAGAAATTGGTGCAGAAAGGCTCTTGGAATTGGCCATAGCATTGGACTGAAATCCCTGCGAGTGCAAGGAATTTTCTGGCTTGTTCAATAGTTCTAGGACTTACCAGTCTACCAGCAATGACCGTCATCTTCCCAAGAAGAAGGATTCAGGCAAAGGAGACCTTTTGATTTTACATATCCAAGCTTTATAGAATATTTATAATACATACGTATGTGTGTGTCTGTGTGTCTGTGCATGTGCATATGTGATGTATTTTGGACTGTTGTTCACACATACATAATTAGTTATCATATTAGGATATAAAATGCTCAAAACAGCTTTCTGATCACCAAATAATATGACAATTGCTTTGAATACAATAACATATAAAGTTTACAAACTGTAGAATTCACATCAAATAGCACACAGCAATACATACACTTGTTATAAAATAAGACATTTTATAGTAGAAAGAGACAGTTTTGGATAATGAACTGTTACTTTTCAAATAAGGTGAAGACTTGAAGCATGAAAAAGTTGAAGAGGAGAAGTGGAAAGAGAGTTGAGACAGCCCTTGTCTTTGGTTTTAGACGGTGATGATGCGAATGTGTTTGGTGACAAAAGGACAACTATAGGCAAATCACACTGATGTAATTACATTGATGCAGTAAAGTCAATATATTCTTGAAGTCTTTTTTTCTCTTCTTGTTGGATTAACATACAGAGTTGTATGTGCTTCTGAAATAAACCCATATCATCTCATTGAAAATTGTTTTAGTAAAGCAGTTTTTTAAATCCATGATGATTTGAGAGAGTCAAGACTGTATGACATCAGAATAGCAGGAAAAAGAGGACAACAAGGCAAAACTCACAGCTCATGTAGCTGAAAATATTTTACAGTGCTGTCTAGGACTCTCAATACAATGTTGGGCAGAGTAATGAGGACAGATATCTTTGTCTTATTCCTGATGTTATGAGGAAAGCATTCTATATGTTCCTCTTGGGTTTTAGCTCTTTGTTGTTCTTTATCATATTGAGACAATTATTTTTGATTTCCAGTTTCTGCAGTTTTTTGCAGGAATGGGTGTTGAATTTTGTCAAATGCTTTTTCTTCATTCTATTGAGATTACTTTTTTTGTCTCTTATTCTGGTAATGTGGTAAGTTTCACTGATTGATTTTCTCTATCTTACTTTGCAAACTTTACTTGATCATGGTATATTATTCTTGTTCTATGTTGTTCTATTCTTTACTTTGTTGAGGAGTTTTCAACTTCTTATGAAAAATATTGATCTATACTTTTCCTTGTTTGAAAAATGTGCTTTTAGGCTTTGGTATCAGGCTTCATAATCTAAATTAGTAAGTTTTCCATTTCCATTTATTTTATTCAAGTATTTATGTAAGATTGGTATCCTTCTTTCTTGAAAATTTGATAGAATTTGCCAGTGAGGCCATCTGAATCTCAAAGTTTTTTTTTTGTGTGTGTGGGGGGATTTTAAATTACATATTTTATTTTTTTAATAGAATTCTACCTCCATTTCTTACTCTCTGTAATTGCATGAACCTTATTTGTTTGCCCAACATCTGTCTTTTATGGAGACCATTTTTAACACATTCTTTTTTTTAACTTTTAATATTTTTATTTTAAAGATGTGGGGGTACAATTGAAGGTTAGGTATACAAATGTTCATTATGCAGGTACCCTTGTTTTTTTTGTTGTTTGTTTCTTTAAATTTTTTTTAATTTTAAAGATGTGGGGGTACAATTCAGGATTAGGTATACAAATGTTCATTATGCAGGTACCCTTGTTAATGAGGTGTGTCACTCCTTCCCCAGGCAAATTCACACTACTGCCAATCCCGCTTCCCCGCCCCCCTCTCTGCAGTTTCCCACTACTGCCAATCATTCTCTTGTAGTATTATGATAATTGTTCAAGGTCCACTTATGAGTGAGAACATATGATACTCAGTTCTTTGTTTCTGTGAAAGATCACTCAGTATTATAGACTCTAAGTCCATCCAGGTGGCTGTGAAGTTCATGATTTTGTTTTTCTTTATGGCTATGTAATATTCCATCATGTATAAGTACCACATTTTTAAAACATATGTTTTATTTTAAAATTGTGGGGTACAGTTAAGGGTTAGGTATACAAATATGCATTGTGCAGGTACCATGGTTGATGAGGTGTGTCCCCCTGCCCCCAGACAGATATTGACTAGTGTTACTCTCACTTCCCTTCCCCTCCCTACCCCCCCGTAGTTTACCGCCACTGTCAGTCCTTTTTTTATAGTAGTATGGTAGATGTTCAAGGTCCACTATATGGGTGAGAACATGTGATACTCAGATCGTTGTTTCTGTGAGAGATCACTCAGTATTGTAGACTCTGGTTCCATCCAGGTTGCTGCGAAATTCATGATTTTGTTCTTTTTTATGGCTGCATAGTATTCCACCATGTATATGTACCACATTTTTAAATCCAGTCCTCTTTTGATGGACAGCATGGTTACTTCCAGGTTCTTGCTATTGTGAACAATGCTGCAATAAACATATGTGTGCAGGTATCTTCTTTGTAGAGTGATTTGAGTTCTGCAGGGTATATTCCCATAAGGGCAATTGCAGGGTCATATGGGAGGTCAGTATTTAGAGTTTTTGAGTTGAA
>CAUYQG010045192.1:0-21085 GCA_963574415.1 Tarsius wallacei | reverse complement strand
TCCCGGCCACCGCAGCCTCGACCTGTTGGGCTCCAGTGATCCTTCCGCCTCGGCCTTCCAAGTAGCTGGAACTACAGGTGCGCGCTACCACACCCGGTTAATTTTTGATTTATTGTAGAGATGAGGTCTCGCCAAGTTGCCCAGGCGGGTCTCGAACCCACGGGCTCAGGCAATCCACTCATCTCAGCCTCCCAAGGCGCGGGATTACAGGCTGAGCCACCGAGCCCGGCTTAATTTGTATATTTTTTGAGCTATCTCCAGTAGATTATATGTTTCTGGTAATTAAAATAAGACTGTATGTATATACAACTATAACAACTATTTTAAAGAAGAGTTAACATAATTCAAGAAATAAAGCAGTTAAGGTCTGGCTGGCATCTAATTTACCAACTGCATTGTGCTGTCCCTGGAGACAAATATACAATTATAAAAATCCTTTCTCTATCAACTCAATTCTCTAAGATAGTGTGAAATTTGCTTTGATATTCTCAGACCAATGAAGTGCTCCACAAGTTAGTGGCATTAAACAGTTGGTGAAGTTGTTACAGGTAACTTGGCATCACTCAGTTGACTTAGACATCAGACTATCCTGGTTTTCTGGTGACAGAAAGAAATGCAAACTATAGCTCGTACTCCTTAAAAAGAAATATATAAACATGTGCACATACCTATATCCACATGAAATCCTGAGAGAAGCAATGGAATAATAGTCTTAAGCCTGCATTAATTTTTGAGGGACTTTGGAAATATTGAAGAAATATTGTATTTGTTATTAAGACTATTACATTTCTTTTCCCATTGGTATCATTATAAAACTTTCAATTCAATTTTAAATTCTATCCAATCTTTAATAAAATGGTGCTCATTTAGAAGCAATGATAGCTATCGTATAATTAAAGTTCCACACAGTCAAATTATGAAATGATTTAAGACAAGTGTACTGACAGTTAATTGTAATATATATACATTTTTAAGGAAGAGTGTCCATTCTTTACCTCTCTCTACTTTCCCACAAGTTTAGGCAAGATTAAAGGCTCCCAAAAAACACTCAAATAGCTAATTGGAAGAACTATAAAGTAAACCAAATCCAACATTCTTATTAAGCTAGAAGTAGTCAAATCTCTCCATCTAGAGAAAAGATTAAAGGCTAAGTAGAAGGATTTTGAAGGGCTCTTGACACCAGAATGCCCTCAAGTCCCAAAGACCAGGACTGAATCCATGTGTGAAGGTAAGACTGTAAGACTTTAACAAACGATTTCTTGCCACCCAGGAAACATTTTGCATCACTTGACACACATATTTTAAATATACATGCTAAATGTTTTTTATGCTAAGAAAGCATTCAAGTTTAGTTAAAAGGCTAGGTATTCCTCAGATCTGGAAAAATGATGAGGATTAGATTAAGCAGTAAAAAAATGACTAAGTGCATACATATACAGTTATTTGGATTTTTTTAAACTCTCAATATGATCGTGCATGCTTTTGCAAACACGAATTAGAATGTTACTAAGCTATTTTTGAAAGTTTTATTTATATAAAAAAGTGTCATTGGAAGTAATGCTATGGATGTGTAACTTAATCAAATAAGTTTGCATATTATTCTTGATAATTTTCACTGATCTCATTTATTAGTCTTCAAGTTTCTGAAATAAAAATATTATAGGACCTCAGATGTGCATATACAATTAATGAATGGGAAAAAAAATATGACTCAAGGGAGCCTTATTTTTTGTATCTATAAAAGAATAATGATAGTATCTGCATCAAAAGGTTATAGTGAAAATAAAAATTAGACAGTATATGGGGTACTGATTTTCTAAACTGTAAAAGCCATAAAAGGCACTAGGTTTTAATGCTGTCCCTAGGAAAACAAATTTTAGTTTTCCCCTCTTTACATTTCACTTGATGTGCTTCTTAGTAAAGTATCAATTACCCCATGATGTTTCCTGTGATATGAGATATACAGAGGAATAAGATCAGATTGAACAAGAACTTCACCCCAACTGTAGTGGGCACTGGTGGATGCACAAGGGGTCAGTCTTCCTCGAGAGCCGCCAAGGAGAAAAAGAACGTTGAACAGAGACTTGAAGGCAAGTAGAAGTTTGCAAAATAACAGAGAAGGAAACAGTTTCACACAACTGAAAGACTCGTTGAAAAGCATGAAAAAAGCCACATGAATTTCTGCAAAAAGATTCTAAGTGGTTGGACTGCAGGGAGGAGATTGGAAACCTGTGAACCATGAGATTAGAAAGGTAGACAAAAGGCAAATCAGGAAGAAGCTGATCGATGACAGCTGGAAATTTGCATATTATCCTTGGGTGAATTTAACAAGACTTTTAACCTATGAAAAGATCGCTTTAGCGGATCTTCCCTATTGGATTGAGGGGAAACAAAACTAGATGTGGGAAGTAACAGGTTTTGTAACCATCTTGGCAAGAAATGGCAAGAGCATGAACTTAGGTAGAGGCAGTATAGACAATACCAGTGTTGGTTTATGAAGAATGAGGGAAAAGAAAAGGCTCTGTTTTGCATGCAAGCATGACTAGTGACGCCATTCAAAAACAGGGAACAGAAAAGTAAAAAAAAAAAAAAAAAATCTGTGATAAATATGCTGTATTCATTACAGTTATTTTTGGTGGATAGTGACTGAAGACATCAAATAACAGTGACTCAACCAAGACAGGAGCTTTTTGTCACATAAAAGTTTGATCAGATGTACACGAGTGATTGAGCTCTTCACAGGGTCAGCGGCCAAGGGTCCTTGGGTCTTGCTGCTCCGCTTGCATGGCTTTGGTTCCAAGATCTGACTCATATTATCATTTATTTAGCTCCAGATCCAAATAAGACATCCATATTCCAGGCAAGTAGACAACAAAATAGTGTATGATATGACCTGTTTGTGCTGCTTACATGCACCTACAGGAGGCTGCACAAAATTTCTGCTTCCATGCCAATGCCCAAACTTGGTCACAAGGTCACAATGACCCGCAAGAGGGGCTGGGGAATATAGATTTTGTTCTTATTAGTGATGAGTACAGAAATATTTGGGACAGTTTATTACTGTGGATTAAGGAACAACTAGCTATCTCTGCCGCAGCTAGTCAGTTCAGTGGAATTTTATATCTTGTGGAAGACCAGCACAAGATTTCCTGAAGGTGGGGACCATACAGGTCCAGAACTCAGAAAAAAAGATCTGGGATGAAGATGACCATATATGCGGTGGTTGAAGGAACATGAGTTAAAAAGATCACAAAGAAAAAGTGTATGGAGTGGAAGACAGAGAGCTATCGATAAAGCTAGAGAAGTACTTACTGACCAATTGAAATTGCCTGCCAATTTCTGGGTTTCTGTTTTCTGCTAGTTCTCTCAGATTAGATTTCTTTTTCTTAAATCCTACTCTGCTTGTTGAGAAGGATTGTCCCGGGACATTCAGAACTCAACTCTCTAATCTTCTTCAATTACATTCATTCTGCTAATGTCTACACTCAAGTGGATTTAACTACCACCAATGCTCTGCTGACTCTCCAATTCACATTCCCTTTGCTATGATCCCCTCCTCAGAGGATATGCACATCTGCCTACAATGTTCCTCTTCAGATCCACATCTGAATCTAATATCAGTTTCTAAACCTTCTTAAAAAAATAAATGAAAAAACAAGTTAAAAATGAGAACCTTCTCCATTTCTGTCTCAGATCACATAGCATCATTCTCCTGAACTATTCGTAGACCCAGAACCATTCTTTACTGTCTTAGTGCTTCAAATAATTGTAATATTTTCTTAGATATTAATTTTTTAAATTCATACTAAATAAGTTGAAATTTCCTGTGGAAAGAATTAAATTTCTTTCTAGTCTTTCCTGTGTTGAGTATATAGTATCTTTTACAAAATAATATTGATAACTATAAAGAAAAATGACACGAGAATCTAAGAATGGAAAGAAAAGAGTAATATTTGGCAATTTTTTAATTTGAAAACACTGGACTAGAATTAGAAATAACAAACTGTATGTATGTGTGTGTATTTATATATATATGTATATATATATATGTATATCTACAACTAGTTTTGTTTTTCATTAAATAGATATGTGACAAGTATGCATGGTAGTAGTCTCCATCCTATAGAAATTATGCTGATCTAGGAAGATGGTACTTGGTATTGCAGGCCAGGGTATTTGCATCACATTAATGTTTTACATATTATGCATATTCATATGGATTCATTTATAAACAATCACTCTGCATTATTCCATCTCTAAACATGTGCTGAACACAAGTCACTGCACAAGGGTCTAAGAAGAAACCCTAAGTATACGAACTTATCTTGAGCTTAAGGAACTTTCAATCTGAAGAAGAAAACAAGGCACCCAGACGTGGGACACAACCTTAGTTTTCCTGAGAAAAACACACATAGTGAGGAAACAATTGGATAGAAAGAGTAACCCTTGTGGGTCGGAAAAGACTGCACCGAGAATGTGAGGAGGGACCAAAACTTCTGTGTGAGAAGGATTGAAGAACAAGTATTCCAAGAAGGAAAAATAGTATGCCAAGATGGTGATGTGGACACAGAAAAGGAAAACAGTGCCGTGAAAGAGACCAAATGAATGCAGGACAATCACGCCTGCATTCTTGCATATTCATTTTTTTACCAAGAACAAGTTTTAAAACTGTCAAAACTTTCATCATTAAATCAATAACTCTTTTCAAGAGGATATAGCACTGTTTTCAGATTCTGTAAAAATTTTGCAGAAACAATGTGTTGTCCATTTACAAGTTTCTTTCACTTATACCCCGTGTGTGTATTAATATTAATATGCTGCTACGTCATTTGTAATAAAATTGGGAGATAAAACTTTAGAAATATTCTCATTGCCTGATTATGCAGTATTAGAGAAAAAAATTGATGAAACTTCTGAAATAAAGTGAGTGCACATCAAAAATAGGTAATTATATACGAGGGCAATGCTAAGTCATAGATACTTTTTATATGGAAAAATTAAAGATAGTGTCAGCCAAGTTTCATTATTAGTTAATTTCACATGATTCTATGGCAAAATCAACTACTCATGTGAAACATCTATTAACTTTAGCAGGTGTTCTGCATAACTAGCTGAGAGCACATCCGAGTCCACTGAGGACAAGTATAACTCTTAAAGTGATAAGCCCACATGGAACTTCTTGCCATATTAAAAGGGATTTATCAGAATTAATTAGAAATTTCACAAAAGGGCTCCAGAGTCCAAAAGATTGTTTTATTTCCCCTAGTTCAAATCAAGCCACATGTGTTTTTTTTTTTTTAATGCGTAACTCATTTCTAAACAGTAATATATATTTCTGTATTATTTGGCTATAAAGTTCTTCAGAGCCAATCTCACTTAAAACTTATTGTCTTTTCCAGACTAATAATGTTTCACTATTTCGGTGTCCGTTGTGTGAATTCCTATCAGATTTTACCACGCAACATTTTAGCTTTGTTCCTTACAATGATTAAAGTGTTCTGGCTACGTGTGGTGGCTCACAACTATATTTCCAGCATTTTGAGAGGCCTGAAGCGGGAGGATTGCTTGAGCCCAGGAGTTCAAGACCAATCTGGGCAACATAGCCAGACCATGTCTCTACAGAAAAATGAAAACAAAATAAAACTAACCAGGCATAGTGGTTAGTCCCATCTACTGGGGAGGCTGAGGCAGAAGCATTGCCTTAGCCAGGAGATCGAGGCTGCGGTGAGCCATGATTGTGCCACTGCACTCCAGCCTGGGTGACAGAGTGATGTCCTGACTGAAAAAAAAATATATGTATGATATATCATTCTTTCATTTATGGGGTATAAATGAAAGAAAATTGTAAATGGACAATATATTGTTTCTGCAAAATTCTTACAGAATCTGAAACCAGTATGATATATCCTCTTGAAAAGAGTTATTGATTTAATGATGAAAGTATGAACATTTTTAAAACATTTGTTCTTGTTAAAAAAATGAATATGCAGGAATGCAGGTGTGATTGTTCTGCATTCGTTTATATAAAATAAGGTGTTTTGGTCAAACATGAAAACAAGGAGAACATATTTGGAGTTGAACAGCTTTTGTTATCATTTACATCCCATTTCTAATCTGGAAAGATACTATTGATATTTGTTAAAACAGGTATATGGGAGAGCAGATACGTGTTATGAAAAGATAGACTTTATATGTAACAAGGCATACTTAGGAGACCAGGTATTTGTTCTGCAGTAAAATTAAATTCACTCTCCTACATAATTTGTTACAATTTTTTATATGTTCAATTCTATTTTTTTTCTGTTGTTGGGAATCAGTGTATTTATTGGATACTGAGTCACTTTAAGATAATTTTGATAGGGGCTTAGGAGCAATAAAATAAATATAACACATAATCTGTGATTTCTGGAAGCTCTAAAATAGATGAGAAAATGAGACATGTGGATAACTAGATTTTGATGCTGCTTATTAAGCATAGTGTGAGAACTACAGTTTTTAAAAAACCCTATAGCTATAGAAGTTATGTGCGTGTAGATGTATAAAATCTTGATTTTATTTGTCTTGGCATAATTAAATTTTGTTATTTTAAGGACAATCTTTACTCTTTGTTATTTCATATACATGGTTCATTTTATATATTTAGATTACATTAGTGGAACAATTTAAGGACGGTTATTTTAAAAACTGAGTTTAAAAATAACAGATTAACTAGGCCCCTAAAATATCCCAGGCATTTTTCCTAGTGTTTATAAATTTAGATTCCAAAAAATAATTGCAACCTAGTTTTTATTCAACCATCTTCATTTAGTATAGTATAGTAGCTTTAGAGCTGTTATACTTTAATGCTAACTTATTTTTCAACTGAAGAGAAGGATTGAGCTACTCTGTTAATGATAAAACAACTGTGATTATTTTGCATTTTTAAAAAGTGCATACAAATCTTTTAATCTCTGCCTATATCCATCAGAACAATTGCCTTCCAATGTAATTATATTCAAAATGCAAGCGAGATAATAAGTATCTTGGAATTTAACTTGATAAATATTCATTTGCCTTATAGGGAAAAGAGATGAACATTCTCATGTAATTAGCTGCATATTTTTAAACCATGCTTTCATTGAGTTTTTTGAGGTACATTTTATGTATGCAAATCTGCTAATTTATAAGGTAAAGGAGGTAAGAAGGGTAGAAAAAGTGAGGAATCAGAAATATTCATTCCCACTCTGACCTCCTTTCTGGGGAATAGGTTTCCTAATTACAAGAGAAAAATCATTCCTTCCGCCCAACTCAGATTCTTTGTTTTATTGAGTCTAAGCTGGTTAGAGCCCTTAATTATAAAACCAGACTTATCTTAGTCACTTAAAAAAAAAATCCTTGCTTTTTTTCTTTTAACTCTGCAGCAGAGAATTAAGACACCAGTAAGAGAAGGTGGCTTCAACCTCAGGAGATGACACAGGGCACACAGCTTCTTCAAAGCTTTGAGGTCCCCTTAGTCCCAGCAGGGTTACCAAGACGTGTAGTTAGGCCAAGCCATACATTCTCTGACCCACCCCCAAACTACCAAGATAGGAGTTACTCACCTTTCCAGTGGGCTGAAGACCTGACATTCAGCGATTCACACGTACGCGTTTAACATGTCAACTGTTCATGAATCGCATGAGTGCACATGATCACAGGCAATGTCCCAGCATGCCTGTGGTGTTGTGTCACTCCACAGATGCAGATGCCGTGGTCAATGACTGACTTAAGAACCCACAAGGGGCACCATGGAACTGAGACTCCAAATCCAGTGCTCCTCATATTGTTTCTCTCCAGAACCACTGATCTGAAGTATTCTGTGATTGAATTGCTTTGACAAAAATTACATCTACAGTTAATCAATTTCTGATAAAATTATAAAACAGTGATTTTGTGGGCAGGAAAAGAATCGCTTTCTTTCTGATTTCTGTATCTCCGCTCTTCACAAAACTTCCCTCAATTTGCTGAACTAATTTTCTGTTTTACCAGTCCTCGGGTTTTACTTTGCTTTTACTTCAGAACGATGTTTGATGGCATTTTTAGCACCACCAACATTTGATAAGAGTCGTCATAATGAGATAAATAACAGGCATGATGCAGGCGAGCATCAAGAGTGTGTTGATGCCTGAAGTATATTTTAAGCGTTGAATAAACAAGAGCTATTAACAAAATAAATGAACAGAAATCACGCATGCATACATTCCTGCCTTGTTTTAGTCCTAATATGAAAATTCAAAGAATGTGTGTCAGAAGGATGTTTTATGAAGCTCTTTTTATTTTAAGAAATACGGTTTTGTTTCCAGGTCTGGGTATTCCACTGTGGAAGCTTAATACTCTCCAGCCTGAGTGAACAGGAAACTAGTCCCAGAAAGAGAGTTCCACTCCCACATCATAAAGTATCTGATTTTGGAGGATTGCGTTCTCAAATGCCAAGCTTAAGCTTAGAGATGGTCGGCTTTTACTTTTAATGAAAAAGTCCTTAGAAGGCTTGTTTGTAGTGGCAGTAAGAAACTGATTGCGCTAAAAGTATTTTATGCCTGCAGAGCTGAGATCAGCACATGCATTACTCTACCCATCTATCCAGAAAATGATATGTCATCCTCTGTGCTGCAATTTAATACCATTCTTCACTTTTCCCTCCCACCCTCCCCTCTCCGCGAACCCCTCAGCACCTGAGGAGGTTTCGTGATCCTTTTTTTTTTTTTAATCAGACTCTGAAGTGACTGTGCTTTGGTCAGATCCCTCGAAGTCTAACGAGCCCGTGGAGGGGCTGCGACACCAGGTCGAGATAAATGGAAATATTTTCAGATGACGAGCTCCCGTCAGAGTCGATGCTGCAAACGAACAAAAGAGTCTTCAAATGGACAATCTTCAGGGTGGGAAAAAATGCACTTGAAGGGTGAGATTTCATTTCTCCTACTACTTAGATTGGCTTCGTTTTCTCTGACATTGCCGCACAGTCTGCAGTGACATCTGGTTGCTGCCGCGGTTGGTGACAATGGTTCCTGCACTGATCAGTTCCATCGCCCCAGCCAGACGTCGCTCCATTTGCTCGCCAGGAGCCCAGCTGGTGGCAGGTGGACCTCAGGAGATTGCTGTGGTTACAATTATTATTACCATTATTTGCTGTTAAAAGTCCTATCTTTCAAATGCTAGGCACAGAAGACACAAGCTGAGTGCCATCTGGGCCGGAATAATGGAGAAGGCTACGTGTATTGATTTATTTTTACCTCTAGACTTCGCTTAAGCATTTATGTTTCTGACATAAAGCTGTCTGAGTTATTTATTCTTGCACATTTTTAGTATTCATTTTTGGAGAAATTTGACACATGGAAAAGCACAGAGGGAAAAAAAGAAATTTCAAAACCCACTACCCAGAGAGAGCCATTCTTAACAGTTTTTATTTGATTTGAATTCTAGCCTTTTAACCACACCTCCTTTTTCAACTCGAACTTTTTATTTATTTAAAGAAATACATTAGAAACTTCTGTATTATGCAGATTATTTAATATATTTTGTGAAGCGTAGGCATTTTGGAACCTATTAAATAGGATACTAATTATAATAATATCAAGAGACTTTCTTAATAAGGCATTTTACCTATAAGGCAGTCTCCTCGCACTGATAACAATTCTCTACTGCTCTGCGTTTTGTGAGCTATTTTATGCTAAGATAAAATGTTCATCTTTCCTCTCCTTCCTTATGATAAAGCCACATAAGACTATATTAAATAATCCTTATATCACTACATTAATACCGGGCTTCAAACAATCTCCCTCTCTTGATACCTGCCGGTTATTCTATTTCTTTTTTCTGCTTCCTTCCCATAAAAAGACAATTTTCTCTATGTGTGAAATGGAGGTTTCTATAAACAATTTGAGAAGCTCTCGAACAAGAGGCTTTATCTATTTTTGGTAATAGGACTTCTGGATGCTTACAGGGAAATTAAAAACAAACAAACTCACAAAAGTCTCTGGGCTAGTGGTGGAAACGGTCCCTACGCCAGGTGCCCTGTGGTCTTGGCAGGGCTGCTTCTCCTGGTTGTCGGTAATTTCCGACTGAAGCGTCCAGGTCCAGTGACCAGCTGTGGATTAAGCAAGGCAGATAATCGAGATTGCTGACATAGGAACTCCCACAAAGGCTGCAGACCTAAGTATAGTCTTCAGGAACGGTTGTCATTCTAAACATACCAGGCCCACTCCTCCCGTAAGGTCTGGCATTTGCCACTCTGTCTCCCTGGAACACACTTTTCTCCGAGAGACCCATGAGTATTCCCTCACGCCCTTCAGGTTGCTGCTGAAACATCACCTCCTCAGCCTGGCTTCTCAGCACCCCTATCTAAAATCGCATCCCCCCTCTGCTGTGTCACATCCCATCAACCCTCCTTGGTATATGGTACTCCTAATCACTCACCAGGGAAGACCCAAAAAAACCCAGAATTGTCTTTTGGAGGGCAGGCCCCTTGTAGCACATCCAGCATGTGTTCCTCCAGATCAAACGGTCAACCAAAGTCCTTGTCTGGAAGTTTTGAGACGGTTGCATGACAATTTGTGGAAGAAACATCTCAAGTTGTAGCAAACAAGTGACTGGTTCTTCTACCATGCCAGTTCACTTGCTCACACCGTGCTGTGTTCAACAGTTTTTGACAAAAACAGCATGCCCCACCCTCCCTATTCACCCGATCTCTCCCTGAGCAACTTTTTTTTTTTTTAATTTCCCCCATGAAAAAGTCCTCAAAGGGAAACATTTTGCTGATGTGGAAAAGGTGAAACAAAAAACAGCAGAAGTACGAAAAGATATCAAAATTGACTAGTTCGAAAACTGTCTTGAGCAGTGGAAAAAGTCTTGATAGGCGTTTTGCATCAAATGGAGAGTACTTTGAAGGTTTAAACATGTAAGAATAAATAAACAATTTTTTATAAATAAATTCTGGGTTTTTGGGGGGGCAAATTCCTCTAACTTGTACCATATTTAATTATCATTTTCTCCCAGAAAAAGATCTATAAGAGCATGTGTTTTTGTTTATTTTGTTCAGTGCATATGCTCCAAGTTAAGAAATGTTATCAATCAAATTAGTAGCCACCAAATAAATAGTTTTATAAAGACTGAATAAATAAATTGGATGGTGTACCTCATTCCAAGGAGTTCTGATTTGCAACTGATTTGAGAATACTACCATGACAGGGCTCAATGTCAAATTCCTTCTGTGTTTCTTTAGTAGAATTGAAACTAGCCAAAGAATTAACAGTAGTACCATTTGTATATGTTGTTCTTATAAGTCCTTTAAAAAATTCTAAAAGATTCTCCATCTTTTGTTATTGACTCTTGAAGACCAAGACACATACTTGGGTTCAGCATAACTGGGACTTGAAAATAACCCCTCTTCAAATACTCATATTAACCTAGAAGTCAAAAGAATTACTTTCTTCCCCCTCAAACTGAAATGTTGGTGGTCCGTACAGTCATTCAATCTCATTATTGTCAGATAAGTTATTGGAATGAAAAGAGCTAACTGATTATAAAATAAAACCTAACTTTAATGGAAGATTGCATGTGCTATTCCCTATGCTAAACACTTTGCATATATCCACTCGCTCAATCTACATAACACACCATATTGGTCATACTGTTAACTAAGGAAACTAAGGGCTGAAAGAGATTAAGTAATTTCCCCCTAAATTATCAAAATCCACAATAGACAGATGATTTGAACCCAAGTGTTCCATTGTTTAAATTCACACAAACTCACTAGGAGTTATTTTATAGTAATTAATATTCATTAACTTATATAATGTATGCAACATCCCTAGGACCTAGGTATTTAACAGACGAAACTGAGAATTTGGATGCGTTCATTAATTTGCACAAAACAACACAGATAAATCTATTTAACCTGTGTTTTTTGTACTGCCCCACACTTACTCTACACAGAAGGGAAGGTTTTTGACATGGTCATACTTCGTGAATTGGTTGTGAACCAAGAGAAAAGAGCGTTCCTTAATTGTCTTTTGCAAAACTCTCTAATCTTACCATCCTTGAGTTTCTCCACGGTGTTGTGATATGACACTAGTGTTACCAGATGTCATCATGGAACATAATCCCAGCCTTTTGCCATTGCTGTAAACTGTCCATAGATGAGAGAACACTATCTCTGGCCAAGTGCCTTATTTGCATTTGCATGAGGTATGTTCAGAAGTCAGCATTCCATTCTTAACCTGCAGAGAGAAAAGAAATACTGACCCGGATACAATCTTACTTTTTATCACAGTAGATTGTATTGACTTTTTCAAGTGAAAATTGCACACTTTGGAGAGTATTATTTTTAGAATCATGTATTATGAATGCTTAACTGACCTCAGGTAGTTGTTCAAAGCCTTTGTGAATTTGTAATATTCCATGAAGTTAATGCATCTCTGGGCAGCAGTAAATAATTCATGCTTTGATTTAATAGTTTTCACTTTATCATGAATATTCATTTTGTATATGATGGAGAAAACAATCGGTTAGAATTGCCTAAACCCTTGGGAAAAGTAGATATGAGGATTGTTAGAAAGAGAAAGTAAAGCATGAAATTCTTGATTACTTAAAATAATTATATAAGTTTATGTTTTTATGCAGTCATCGGTATTGCAAATCAGAATATCTGTCACTGTCAGTAGCTGGTTGTTCATACCTTAATTGTTATCATCCTTAATTTTTTTACATAATGGGGAACAATAAATGTCATTTTGAAAGCATTTTATCTATTTCCTTCAAATAATTTTCTAAAATAAAGTGTCATGAAAATATCATTTTAGATTGGGCTTTCTAAAATGTAACAAATAAGTAAAACTTATTATATATTATTGCCTACACATACACACACACACTCACAAATGCTATTGTGTAAAAGCCCTTACATTTATAGAGTTAGAATTTCACCAGTCATCACCACAATTGTAAATGGGTTGAAAAAACTAAGATCTGTTTGTGGTTTGATCAG
The DNA here is from genome assembly GCA_963574415.1 of Tarsius wallacei. Classification (NCBI taxonomy): domain Eukaryota; kingdom Metazoa; phylum Chordata; class Mammalia; order Primates; family Tarsiidae; genus Tarsius; species Tarsius wallacei. Next base: position 8,085 of record CAUYQG010045192.1, on the reverse strand, counting down.
CATTTGACAGTAAGGAAAAAGTATTTGATTCATAATTTAATTAAACAGAAATGTATCGACTGTTTACCATCTGCAAGGTACTTCGTTAAACTCTAAGGAGAACATACACATGACTAACAAACACCATCTTTCCAAAAACAGCTTGCATCTATGACTACTCATCTCCTCAGTCAAGAAGCTCACCCAGTAAAGCTTGAAAAAGCCATGGATATGTGTGAGTCGTAGATTTATCACAGTCTAGTTCCAATTAGCCAACTCAGTATCGGGCCACAAATTCTGTAGTCTTTTTTCTTATGGAATTAAGAAGCTTGATTTTTAAAAAATCGTTTTCTTATTTGACTTAAAAAGCACATCAAGTGATTGCCTATGTTCTATAGTCTTTTGGAAATCACAGTTATCTCAGACACAAGATTTAAATGACATGGTGACTTATTAGTCTTGCAGCTCCTTTTATGAAAGAAGCGCAAATGCTATCATTTACTGTCATTCAAAAACTCATGCTAACATTATTCTACTTTGATTGATCCTTATGAAATTTATTTCAAAGCTCATGTTGTCATCATTATTTCCTTTGTTAGTCTTAAAACCAAAATGCTTTTAAAAATGAAAACACTGTGATGTTAATTTAGGTTTCTTATTCGTTATTATTATTGGCATTACATGAATTATAGAAAATATGCACAAGATTCTAAATAAATGCTAACTAAAATTGTAATGAATGATTATGCTTAAACCATGCAGGCCTTAAATAAAGTTGAACAAAACATGGCTGTGGTGAATTTTAGACTCTTAAAGATATAATGAGAAGGATATAATTTTCTTTTGTCTAATAGTAGAATTGCCAGGCAGAATTAAGTCATTTGAGATAGAACGATAATTCTGAATTCTCTAAAAGTAACACAAATCACTGTATGAGGCAGTACTTATGGAAGGACCTTTTGTACTGAGCACCTAAAGATAGTATTCACGTTAAAAAGCATTCATGCAAAGCTAATCTGAAAATCTATTCCACAGCACACAAAACCAAGTGCTCCTTCTTTATGTTTCACTTTGAAATTCACTTGGGGAAACTTATTTAAGCATTAAAACCAAGAGAGACTGAGGAGGAAACTGGATGAGTATAATTTTTTTTTCATTTTTTTAAAGTATGACCTCAATTTCTGTTGTATTTCAGCACTTTGAAAAAATTTTCCTGTATACACAATGCTTTGTTTTATTTCATTTAATAAAAAAAGATACAAACTACATTCCCATTTTTTTAAACTTAAGTATTTTAGAAACTCTAACTTTTGTGACCTTATTAGCCTGTGCCATCTGGTCCCCTGGGAGGTCAGTTCATGGTTTGCTTCATTTCAACTCAAGTTCATTCTAGACTAGGTATTGGGAGTTAACTTGATACATGGAAAGAGAAGTGGCAGCCAAGTAAGTGTTATTCAGAGAACAAGAGCAGACTTGGAACATGTTGAACAGAGGGCAAGGAGATGAGCAAATAATTTCAAATGAATCCATTAACTATTCCAGATTTAAACATTCAGGTAACAAAATAGAACAAACAGGGTAGAAATCTAGAGGCCGTTTGGTGTGCCTAAGCAGTCCTAATTGACAATTTGTCATAAAAAAAAATTCTCACTGAAGTACAAGGGTATATAAAAGTTTCCACAAAATGGTCTGAGAAGATATATTTCACCAGTGAAAACTACTGAGAAATAAGGGGCACCTTTGGGAATCCTATACACCCTTTAAAACTTCCTTGCAATTTCTTAGCATCTAGACATGTCATGTGTAATGATTCAAAAGACCACATATCTAGGTATCTGTCTCCCCAAATTCTAGTTCTGCAATTGTGTTTTCTCCACTGAGTGATTTGGTTGTTTTTTACTCAGAAAATAAATCGCTTTTTATAAATGGCTCAAAGCTTGGTCAAGAATGATGAGAAAGCTCTTATTCTTCCATCAAGGAAGCTTTGTTTCATTTCTCTTTTCACCTGGGCCACTGGCCTGAGGTCTGTAAAAATGATTTTTTTTTTCTTTCGTATTTGATGTACTTGGAAAAAAAGGAAATTCTGACAGAAAGCTTCTAGGATCAGGAAACAGAAATGATATATGTCTATATATGCATATGTTGATATAGTAAATAAAATTGTACAAATATCTTTATATGTATAGTTTTATTCATATTTTATTTATATAGTACAGGAAGATTCAAATTTCATGTAATTTAATTATTTAATGTAATTGCTCCCAATTAGAACATTTACAGTGAAACCAGTAAATCTAGAATGCATTTTTTTCTAGATGACATTTAACCTGAATAATGGAAAAATTAATCTAGTACAATTTCCACTGCAATTGTCTTACACAACAAATAATTTTTAAGATGTGTTTCAATTATAAAATAATACTATGTTATCATTATTCTGCTTTTATTTTGTCTAACTTTTAAGTGTTTTGCTTCTGCAGATCTTTTCTGCAAAGCAATAGATTTGGAAGTACTTTTTATATATAATTACCAAAAAATCATTACTCTCTAAGGGAAAAGTTCTATCGAAGTAGATCCTATTTGTTATTACAGAACAAAGTCTTCTAAATTAAATTTCCTCCATTGATTTATCTTCTATGCTTAAAGTGAAGCAATGTCAATGACATCCTACTAGGATGCAAATTCCATACTGGCAGAGAATTTGTTTCTAAGTTTCTAAATCCCAGCATCTAGAATGAACGTTTGCACATAGATAACATATAATCAATATTTGTTATATGCTTGAATCAACCTTTACAATAAAAGCCTTGCTATATAGAGGGAAAAATAAAAGAGGAACCAATTTATTGCTCAAATTACTTCATTTTTTTCTTTGGCATGTGGGTTTTGAGTGTACATGCCTGTGTCCCTGTGTACGTGTTTGGATTAAATGTTTTCAATTTTTCCTAGGTAGTGAAAGCCGGCTGACATGTGTGTTACAGTCTCCCACTCACTTTCATGCTCTTCAATATTTTTATCTCTTGCATTTGCACTAGACTCTTCTTCATTTCCAAAGACTTAATCATCTCCTTTCTAGGCTACCAAAATGTCTTCCTAACTACTCTTTCTGCCCTTAGACTCTTACTTCTCCTGTGTGTCAAAACATCTTTTTAAAATAAAAAAGGTTACTTACATTAATTTCCTATTAAAAACATTGTTTAGTATTCCACTGACTATAGTTTTAAGTCCCAAATGCAGATCATGTTGAAACCTTTCTTTTCAGAATATCTTCCCCTTTCTTTCCAGATTAAACAGCTAATTAATTACAATTTCTGAATGTATCATCTATATTCTAGTCTTCCTTGATTTCACTACTTGGAGGTCTACTAGGTAACCCTTAAGACCTCAGCTCAAATGCCATCTCATCTGTGGTGATCTCTGACCATCAGTTTTCTGACACTTCCAAATATTTTAAGAATCTCTACTGGCACACCTTGTATCATTCCTTTACACATATTTTTGTGTACCAGACTCTGTGAAGAGTCTTTTGTGCAACCTTATAGTTTATACCTGGTCTCACATCTGATAGATGCTACATGCTTGAGATATGGATAAAAATATGAGTATATTTTAAAATATGAGTATATTTTAAAATAATGCATTTTCTAATACATTAAAATGTACATGGATTAAGTATGTGGTTACATAGTGTATGTAACACATATAACCCTTTATATAAAATGTATGCATGTTTCATAAAACTATCATGATTTGTAGTGTTGATAGTTTGTTAACCAATTTAAATCCAGGCACAGAGAGAAAACTAAGAAAATCACCCAATCCTTGGTTGAAGATGTAAATTGCATTTAGACCTTTTGCCTTCAAAAATGTACATGCTGAGGACTGTATTAACTTCCAAACTAATATTTCCAGTGCTTTTCTTGAGACACTTTGTAAGACCAAAGGTATTTCTGCCTTGGTAGCAATATGGGAGAAAATGTATGAATTTAATTTTCCACTTCAAATAATAATCTGGGAAGGTGTTCATGGGTCTATTGTGTGTAAGGTGGGGAAATAAGGTGAGTAGAGAAGCAGAGATATTTGTCACAAGATATTTGTTTTGAGAATTCTGTGGTTTTCTAAAATGCCTACAAATATACACACACAGTGCATGCACCCACACAAGGATTAAGTAGCTTATCTGAATGCAAGTTTCTGTCAAATGGACTTGAGGGTAGATTAAATATTCAGCTCTGTTTTGCTTTCATTTAGAGATAGCAAATGCACCATTAGTTACTATTACCATCTGCCTCTCTTCAACATAGACTCAGCAAAATTATGTGATGCCACGGTGGATCATGGGTTGCTAGCGTCTGCAGATTAAAAGGGAGCATGTGTGGGGCATGGTCTGGAACAAAGTGAGGAAGAATCATTACCTTATCACAACTATGATTCAGTCTCTAGGCACGTACACCGTGAGAGGGGTTAACCGCGGGCATTCATTCATCACAGTGGCCATTCCTTGGAAAGCGCGAGGCGCTGTGGCCATTTTAATAATTTTCCCTACAGGCAGAAGAAACAGTCTGCATGGCTGAGCTCAAGGAAGCTTTGGAGAGAACCCAAAAAATGATAAATTCATCTTTGAAGAAATTGTTGACAATTTTTCAAATATTACCAGTTCACAGACTAGATTGGCCTTAAATGAACTGCTTGACATTTTACCAAATGACAGTTTTCCTAAAGACTTATTATTCAGTATGGATAGAAATTTACTTTTCTGTCTGTCACCACAGTGATATTTATTTATGGGCAGTGGATGAAGTTTCTCAATTTCAATGAGTAAATTCTCAGTGGTAGACCTTGTCCTGTGTGTGTTTACAGTCCTTGAAAGTTTTCTAGGGAGTTAGTTGTTGACATATTTAGTAAATTATATCAGTTGCCTGTGATTTTACTTAGGAGATTATTATAAAGATTATTATTAATTCTGTAAGAGAATTAATTTAAAAGAGATTAGCTCACACATAATCATGCATGGATGGCATGTTAAGTATGCATTCATGCTGAAATCTACAATCGATGGTATATTTCTCAATGGCTGTGTATTTATTGCTGTATAAGTAATTGGCAGGTCAGGATCCTGAGCACAAAAGCAAGCAGCCTGAGAGAAGAGGTACGCAGGGAACCAGTTGCTACAAATTGCTAGCACACCACTACAAGGGTCTCACTGAGATTTCCCCAATTGAGAATCACTTTATATTATAATTTATTATGCTATATTTTGTTGTGATTTGTTGCATATTATTTTAAATGCACCATTTCAAACTGCACACTCCCACAGAATTCTCAAGTGATCACTGACAATCACTGCTTTAAAGCTTCCAAACCAACAGCAACGAACAGGAATTTGCCGTACACCAGACACATTCTAGGCTCCTGGGACACAAAATTGTGGACTCATTCACAAGAATTTGACATTTTGGTGGGCACCTCTAATCTACCTCAAGACTCTAACAAAATAATGGGATGAATATTCGAAGAAGAATGAGATCTCTAAATTCAGATAGTTCTGAATAAAAATCAATCCACTCAAATTTTATTAATGATGTACAAATCTGATACCTCCCTTTCCATAAGAATTATGTGCTGACAACTGGGATTTTGCCTGAAACTGTGATGGCTATAAGGCAAGATTTTTCCATTTTTAAATTAGTGATAGAAAATCCTTTGTTTTATAATTACATATACAACACGAGCAATGTGATAACATGCTCCAAAATTGCCTGTCGTAGAAAGATTTCCAGGTAAATTTAGAATATCTCAACAAAATTTTATCACTTGGGCTTCCGCAAAAAATAATCACATTATTATCACCAGCTACATTCTTCAAACAATTTAAATCACTCAAAACAAAATAAAAATGTTATACTAATTATGTCCTAAATCTCTTCAGTATTTTCTAAAAGTATGCTTTAAGCATTGTGTTTAATACTTAAAAGTTATGCTGTTATTTTAGAGCAAATTAATTAAAACAGACAATCAAGATGTAAGTAGCAATAAGCTTATAATATCTACATACCTCTCCCTAGTAATGTTTAGTCTAATTATTTCTTTTAGGAGCAAACTTTAATTTTATCTCTAAGTACAGAGACAATGGATCTGTCTTTTGACATGGGAACAGAACAGCCTTCTGTGAAAGGATTAAAGAATTAAGACCATCAGCTTAAAGCAATATTGCTCTGCATTTACCAGACACCTGAGGGTGTTGATCTTTGCCACGTAAACCTACTATCTATCTGTCTATTTAGTTATATTTTTAAAACTGTATAGATTGGCACCGCAATAAAGTGAGGCAAATTGAACTCGTTAATAGGAATCCCCGGATGAGTTAAGCAGTGTCATCCCGTCGCTTCTTTGAATCGGGAACAAAGGAAAACACATCCTTAGAGTTTACAGGTATAATCATGATCTTAAGTATGGGAAAACACGCCGATGTTTCCATCACAGGCAGAATATATTCATATGCTTTTCCTTGGTTTTACTTTTGGGAGAAAAGACAAAAGTCAATGTTCGAGATATTCCTATTCGTTATGTGTCTGAAATGGAAAACAGAAGGAAGAGCATTTAATTCACTCAAGCAACCCTTGTGAGGTTAAAAAGAAAATTGATTGTGGTTTATTAGTCCTTTCCAATAAGCTCTCAAGGGTTCAGCTAACGGAAAGCAATTGATACTAGTGGAATCAATGGTGCAGTAGAATTCCCTAATGGGTATTGTTGGAACTTTTAATTCTCATTATGCAGTTTATTCTTTCAAGGGTTATTTGATGGAATTCTTGTTGGTGAGTATCTTTAAAGCTTTGTTGCTTAAAGAATTGGTTTATTGAATGACTTTGCCCTCTTTTAGGTCAATTTACATCTGCATTGTTATCCGTGCAAAAATATAAGCATACAAAAAATGAAAAATTTACATAACCTGCACAGTGTTTATATTCCTTCCAATTCCTTTCTAATTGATGGAATGCATCCAAGCTCCAGTGACCATGTTTCATTAAAAGTAATTGTAATTAAGGATTTCAGTAGGCTAACTTGTGATTGAATCACTCAGTGAGTTGTTTATGAGTCATGTATGATTCAATCTTAACTGTATTTCATTATACCTTCCCTGTTTGCATTTTCACTGCCAGTTTAAAAACAATTAAAAGAAATTATCCTTTATAGTTCACATGCCCAGACCCAAACTTGGTCTTTTTGTTTTAAAATGACTATACTTTTAGCAGAGGGATCCATAGGAGGAAATAAAAAACCTTCTGTATCAAAGCAGGCAAAGACGACATGGCAGAAGTAGCCAACCGTTTGCCCTAAGTACAGGGTGGAAGGGGAAAGACCCGTCAGAGCTCATCACTTCAAATGATATCTTCTTCCCTCTCTCCTCTTTCCTTATTTTGCTTTTTGTTTCTTTGTTGACTGTTTATCTCGTCTACCTCCCTTCGGCTATCAAAAGAACTCTCTTCTTGCCTCAGTCTACTTCCAAGAACATCCTTGTCCTAGACAACTAAATAATTGTAGCTGCCCATATGGCCTGGTACCTCTCTCCTTGGACGAATACTGCTCAATTTCTTTAAACTCCACATGACATTTACTTCCAATGATTGACTCATTCTCCCCATCTTTCTGGCAAACATATGCCTATGCACACACATACACAACATTGACACACATAGGCACACATTGTTTTGCTTAAGACAATCCTTTACCCTAAGTACATTTTCTGAACATATTCTTACAAAAAAAAAAACTGAAAGTCTTAAGTTGTAACTTTCTTTACTTGTATCTACAGTAAATTCAATAAAGTTTGAAAAAATTATTAATGAGGGCCCCAAAAGATATGCATAATTTATTATTTCTGTCATTGACTTTTATGTAAAAGTAAATATATATGTATGTTTGTGTGTGTGTGTATATATATATGTGTATGTAATAGTGTGTGTGTATATATATATACACAAATTTATGTATATATTTTTTCAAATAAGTATCATAAATATCACCATTTTGACAAATTGTTTAAGGACTTAGATGTCCCCAGCAGTTTAATCTAGTGTTTTCTTATTTTCCTTCCAATAATTTGAG
>CAUYQG010045186.1:0-41356 GCA_963574415.1 Tarsius wallacei | reverse complement strand
CTAATTTTTGATTTATTGTAGAGATGAGGTCTCGCCAAGTTGCCCAGGCAGGTCTCGAACCCGCGGGCTCAGGCAATCCACTCACCTCAGCCTCCCAAAGCCCGGGATTACAGGCTGAGCCACCGAGCTCAAATTCAGCCCCGCCACGCACTTGCTGTGTGACCTTGGTCTTGCCACTTGTCATCTCCTCTGTCAAGGGACACCCCTTGGTGCACTGGCCAGGGCTGTGGTTGGGATGGAGGCTGAGTAACTTGAGAGAGCACAGTGGTATTCTCCGCCTACCGGCCTCTGGATCACTCAGGCAGCCCCTTGCTGCAGACGCTCCAGTCTCAGGTTCCCCGGTGATGAGACTGTGGACATTCGAGCAAGTGGTGACAGCAGACGTCTCGGTCCAGGGCCAGCGGGGGCCTCATCCCTTTCCTCTTCCTCTCTGTCCTTCTCTCTCACCAGTGTTTCTGGGTTTCACACAGAATGCATGAGGTTGTGCCCCCCAAAACAGGTCTTTAAAGCAGCAACCATGCCAAGTCGCTGCATGGAAAATGGAATGCACACACACGGAACATAGCTTCTCTCCAGACCTGCGGATTGCAGAAGCCTGGATAAAACGCTGGACTGCTAGATTCTGAGCCTTTCTCCTCTTTTCTGCTGCTGCCACGTGGGGGGTGCAAGTCCTCACCTGCTGCAGCTGGGGGTTCACATCCCCAACAGAGTGGAGGAGGGCTGTGAGCCCCCCTGGGTTCAAATGCCTCTTTCGGGCTTCACCGGCCCCGTGCCTCAGTTTCCCCATCTGTAAATAGAGGGTGGTAGTAGTAACCACCTCACAGTGGAGTTGTGGGGATGAAGGGAGTCCAGATACGGAGGTCAAGCAGAACCTCTCCTGGTGCATGGTAGGTGTTCAATAAACAGCCCTGGAATAAAGAGCTGGTGGGACGCCATCGGACGCCCACCCGGCTCCTGGCTCGTCCGGCACGGTGACCAGCCTCCCTCTCCCGCTCCCTGCAGTTCATCTCGGAAGCCATCATCCAGGTCCTGCAGAGCAAGCACTCCGGGGACTTCGGCGCCGACGCCCAGGGAGCCATGAAGAAGGCCCTGGAGCTGTTCCGGAACGACATGGCCGCCAAGTACAAGGAGCTGGGCTTCCAGGGCTGAGCCCCGGCCGCCCGCCGCGCCCACCTGCCGTCGGGAGGGCGGGGCCTCATCTCGCGTAGCTGTAGAGTTTGCTTTCGCGTCCGCTTTGTTGAGGAGGGGTGGGCGGGAGAGGCTGAGGGGCTGGGGCTGGGTTTGGGGCTGGGATGCTCCAAAAGGCTGTCCACGGCCTGCTGTCACTCTGGGAGCCAGGAGCCGCGCGGCCCTTTGTGCACCGTGGCCTGCAGGGTTTGGGTCATCCTTCATTCTCCCCTAAATCCCAACCCAATTCCTCCCAGCGGCCAGAAGGACCTTAGCCCCAAATCCAAGCTATCAACTACGTCCCGGCCATAATCATTTTCTGATCCATCACCCACCTTTGAAAAGACAGCAGAAGGTCCCTTTGCGATGAGGAGGAGGTCTGGGCAGGGTTGAGGAGGGGGTCTGGGCAGGGCAGGGCAGGGCAGCCAGGAAGCCTTCGGGGATCGGGAACATGGTGTGTCTTCTCGGGTATTGGAATGACTAGCATGGTTTTAATAAAACACCTTGCAACTTCTCAGTCTTGCATGACGTTTTTCATCCCCCAGAGCAAGTCTCTCTCCTCTCTCTCTCTCTCTCTCTCTCTCTCTCTCACACACACACACACACACACACACACTCACACCCCAAGGAAGAAATGGTGGGAAGGCAGACTGAAATTCTGGTGCACAGAACTTTGGGGAAGAGGAGGAAGGTTCGAAGGAGGGATGGGAAGACGGGAGGGACAGGAGTCCACCCTCCTTAGACCACGGCTCAGTGGCAGGCACAGGGTGGACACAAGGGGTGCAGGGAAGAGTCTCAGCCAGGCCGCAGGGAGCGCCTTGTCTGTGGGGGACGCGATGGGCCGACAGACCTCTGCAGTATGGGGACATCAGTCCCAGGTGCACCAGACTGTGGGAACCTGGAGGAGAGAGGACCGAACCAGGGAGGAGATTGTCCGTGGTCACAGCCACTCAAGTAATATGAGAATGTCACCCAGCTAGCAGGTGGCAGAGCTGAGACTCAACATGGCCCGGAAGGCAGCGGGGACGCCAACTGGGGACACAGCTAGGCGGCCAGCCAGCGGCAGCCACTGACCTTCTGGCCACTGGGGAAGGACAGACACACAGGGAATAACTTATAAACATGGGCCAGGAGACAAAATCCATATCTATGAAGGCAAAGCACACGGGCAGAATATGTAAGCATCGCTATGGAGACCCAGAATGAAACGCCTGCAAGTGACCGTGTCGGTCAGGGAGCAGGAAGGGCAGAGGCTGTGGAACGGGGCCTGGCAGGCTGGGCCAGTCCAGATGCCCAAGTCCTGAGAGCCTATGGCACCGTCTCTGGGAAGCCCCAAGTCCTCAGCACCGTAAATCTCCACTGGCTCCCAGGACAAGAGCCCTAGTGCCCCTGTCTCAAGGTCCAGTCCCTCACTGTGATGTGCCTGGCCTCACGGGTTCAAGCCTCAGACTACACCAGGGTTCCCGGATGCTGAGGAGGGCAGGGCTCATCTGGGGATCCAGACACACCTCCAGTCCCAGTCCAGTTATTGACCAGGCCTGCTGTGGTGCTGGACACCAGGAAGGACACCTACGTCCCTCCTGCACCAGGCTTTGGGAATTCTCTTGCTCTGCGGGAGAGGAAGGGGAGTCCAGGGTGAGGGGGCCTTTTGATCTTGGAGCCTGGAGAAAAATTTCAAGTACATCTGTCGTCATTCAACCGAACGCCCGGTTAGACGCAGTGGCTCACACCTGTCATCCCAACATTTTGGGAGGTCAAGCTGGGCAGATTGCTTAAGCCCAGGAGTTCAAGACCAGCCTGGGGAACATAGTGAGACCTCTCAAGGGTGTCATTACACTCCAGCCAGAGTGAGATAGCAACTCAAAAAAAAGGACCGCCCAGGTCAGGAGCATGTCCATAGAGGAGGTGTGTGCAAAGATACAAAATTGAGTAAGCCAGACCTTGCCCTCCAGCAATTGACAATTCAGGCAGGGAAACAGACGTGCTCTGGTCATTAAATCAGGGCAGAATGCAATTAGGGGTGCCGAGAAGCACCAGGTACTTGTCATTCCTTCAGCATTCATTCGACAAATATGTGTCAAGCACAGCAGGTTAAAAAAAGAAAAGAAAATCTCAGTTCTTGCCTTGGATGCACACAAAATTTAACTTCTTTTTTCTTTTTTGTCTATAATTCAACAGAATTTTTGTTTGGAAATCTCATTGCGACTGGGAGTCAGGTATTTAATCTCAGTCTATTTGGGGCTCCCCCGCCAGTACCAGCCTGGGTTTTGACTAATTCCGAGGTATTTACATGTGTCCAGTTGAGTCACGTGTGAGTGGGGAGGTGGCCATCTGGTTATTGCTGTCGTCTGTGGTGTCCCGAGGGCTGTGGCACCTCACAGGATCCTCTGACATGGGTCCCCATGAGACCCTCTGCAGAGAGAACTTTAGGGCTGCCTCAGGACACTTTTGCCTGGGGCCATTTCTTCCCTGGGACACCTCGGCCCCACGAGGGCTCCCCCTGGGGCTTAAGACCCAAGTTGCCTCTGTGTTCAGAACCCGCAGACCTGTCTGAGCATTTGCTGCCTCCTCCAGGACTTGACGGGGCTTGAGCAAGGCTACCCTGTATGGTTGTACGGGTCGTGTGCTCCACAAGAGTGCCTGGTCGGAAGGCGCTAATAAGGGCTGGATCCAGTTCAGGTTTCAAGCTGAGTACCCAGGGGAGCTGCCTTTTCCTGATCCACACAAGGGTGCTCTGAACTGGTGGTGGCCCTGAGCAGGGACAGAGCCTCTTTCTCTGGGAACCACCACCATCTGCAGTCTCGCTGTTTCCTTTTCAATGCTCTTCCTTCTGACAGTTTCAGAAAATGGTTTTTCATTTCCTGGAATGCAGGAAAGCCGCACGATCTCCTCCATGTCTTTTGTTCTTTTTGTTTATTTCTTATGGTTCTCTCGGGGAGGCCTAAACTTCGGAATCTGAAAACCCAGGCAAGAGACATGGGTTTCGTGTTCTCAGCCATCACGTCCCTCCCTGGGGCCTGGCCACAGATATACCTTGCCGCCTTCAGAAAGGGCAGAAGGAAGAAACGACACCCTGGGGGAAATACCAGCTGATATTTTAAAGTGGCATACTGCCGAGGCACTCATTCCACATTAATTTAACAAGTATTTATGGAACAAGTGCTATGAGCCAGGCCCCAGATTGGGACACAGGGTCTCAGCCGTGAATATTGGCAGACAGGGTCTCTGCCCTCATGAATCTTCCCGAGTGTGGAGATGAAGAGGGATGAGGATTTTGATAAGCCCAGAAAGGGGAAGAGAGCTCAGGTGTGGGATTGCAGAAGGAGAGGCATTCACAATTGATTCACTCCATGGTGCATGGATGCACTCATCGACCAAATAGTCACTGAGGCCTGGAATGAGCCAGACACCAGGCAAGGCCATGGGGTGCCACAGCGGGGCAGATGGGCCCGGCCCCCATCTCAGGGAACTTCTCAGGCACAGGCTCTGGGGGTGTGAAGGTGGGTGAGGCCAAATCCTGGGGAGCCTGGGGATGTGGAAACAATGTGGGAACACCTGTGGGGCCCAGTCAGTCGGTGGTGCATTGGTCAGGGCTCTCCAGGAAACAGGACCAAGGTGGGAGGAAGTAAATACATGATAGATGATATATAGGTAGATAGATGATAGACAGATGATCGATAGAAAGATAGATGATAGAGATGATGAAAGATAGATTATAGATAGAGATAGATGATACAGGTAAATAGATGATAGGTGATTGATAGATATTTGATAGAGATATTTGATAGAGATAGATGATAGATAGAGATAGATAGAGGATAGATGTGTAGACAGATAATAGATGGATGTATAAACAGATGATAGATACATACATAGATATGGATAGACAGATGATAGACAGATACATGATAGATTGATAATAGATAGATAAATAGATAGATGATAAATGAATACATAGATATACAAATAGACAGGTGAAAGATAGATTGGTGATAGGTGTGTGTGAAGACAAACAGATGATAGGTGATAGATAATAAACAGATGAAGCCGGGCTCGGTGGCTCAGCCTGTAATCCCACGCCTTTGGGAGGCTGAGGTGAGTGGATTGCCTGAGCCCGCGGGTTCGAGACCCACCTGGCAAGCGAGACCTCATCTCTACAATAAATCAAAAAATCAGCCGGGCGTGGTAGCGGGCGCCTGTAGTTCCAGCTACTCGGAAGGCTGAGGCGGAAGGATCGCCGGAGCCCAGCAGGTCGAGGCTGCGGTGGCCGGGAGCGGCCACTGCACTCCAGTCTAAAAACCTCCAGCAACTCAATTATAATAAGACAAATTATCCAATTAAAAAATGAAAAAAAAAACCGGGCTCAGTGGCTCAGCCTGTAATCCTGCGCCTTGGGAGGCTGAGGTGAGTGGATTGCCTGAGCCTGCGGGTTCAAGACCCGCCTGGGCAACTTGGCAAGACCTCAGCTCTACAATAAATCAAAAAAAAAAAACTAGCTGGGCATGGTAGCCTGCGCCTGTAATTCCAGCTACTTGGAAGGCTGAGGCGGAAGGATCGCCGGAGCCCAGCAGGTCGAGGCTGCGGTGGCCGAGAGCGGCCACTGCACTCCAGTCTGGGATACAGAGTGAGACTCCAACTCAAAAAAAAAAAAAAGAAAAAAAATGAATAGTCATTCTTCTAAGAAGACATACAACAGATCTATAAGAACATGAAAAGATGCTCAGAATCATTAGCCATCAGGAAAATGCTAATCAATTGCAATTCTGCAAAAACTACAAAGAGATACCACTTTCATATCCACTCAAATGACTATAATCAAAAAGGTACATAATACCAAGTGTTGGCAAGAATGTGGAAAAACTGGGACTATTATACACTGCTGATGAGAATGTAAAATGGTACAACTGTTATGGAAAACAGTCTGGTAGTTTCTCGAAAGGTTAAATATAGAGTTACTATATGAATCAGCAATTTCACTCTATGAGTTATATACCCACAGAAAAATAAAAACATATTTCCATGCAAAACTTGTGCAAAATGTTGATAGCAGCATTATTCATGATAGCCAAAAAGGGAAAATAACCCAGATGTCCATGAACTGATAGATGCATAATCCATATAATGAAGTAGTACTTGGCAATAAAAAGAAATGAAGTAGTGATACATGCTACAACATAAATAACCCTTGAAAAAATTATGCTAGGTGAAAGAAGACAGACCCAGAAGGTCATATATCGTGTGATTCCATTTATGTGAAACATTCAGAATAGGCAAATCATAGAGATAGAAAATAAATTAAGGGTTGCCTAGGGCTGAGGTGGGGGTGTTAAGAGAGAAATGGGGATTAACTTCTAATGGGTATGAGTTTTCTTTGTGTAGTAGTGAAATGTTCTGGAAGTGGATTGTGGTGATATCAGTCATAAAGATGGGCACAATAGACATTTGGGACTCCTAAAGGGGGTAGTGGGTCAAGTGTTGGAAAACCACCCATTGGGTACCATGCTCACCATTTGGGTGACAGGCTTCACAGAAGCCCAAACCTCAGCTTTACATCATATACCCATGTAACAAACCTGCACATGCACTCCTTGAGTCTAAGATAAAATAAAATAAAGATAGTGGCGATGTTTGCAGAATATACTAAATGTTTGTGCATATACTAACAATCATTGAATTGTGCACTTTAATAAGTGAATTGTATAATATGTAAATTATATCTCAATAAAGCTGCTATAAAAAAAAAAAGCACAAGCTTTTCACCTTCCAATATTCCATAGAGATTTTGATTGCTAAAACAAGTTT
The DNA here is from genome assembly GCA_963574415.1 of Tarsius wallacei. Classification (NCBI taxonomy): domain Eukaryota; kingdom Metazoa; phylum Chordata; class Mammalia; order Primates; family Tarsiidae; genus Tarsius; species Tarsius wallacei. Next base: position 34,387 of record CAUYQG010045186.1, on the reverse strand, counting down.
AAAAGCCATATAGATAAAATCAGTGGTTTAGGGCAGTCACCATGGTAGAGACCTCAGGGACTTTTTGTTTCACAACCTAAAGTCACCATTTGGGGCCAAAGCAGTAATGCTTGTTGCATTTCTCAGTAGTAAGAATTGATTTGGATATGTGTATGCAAACTTCAGTCCTGACAAGGGAAGTCCTGTCTTTTTCAATTCTTATACCCAATTTCATGATGGTTTTTTAGTCTGGGACATCGTTCACTTTCCCGGGGCAGCCCTGCAGAACTGCTGAGACATGCCTCTGCACAACTGCCTCCACACCTACCCCACACAGAATCCTGTGGCATCTGCTGACCTTGACCTCCTCCTCGCCCTGATCTGTCATGCTCACTGCCCAGGTCAGCTACTTGCCTGTCATGGGACTCTCTGGGAAAAGCCACACTTTGAAGTTCTTTTCAGTTCTCTTTCTATCAATAGTCACCTGTTTAGCTTCCTTCCTGCACAGTAATTATACTGTATTCATAGACTGATTTGACATTTCCAAAGAAAAGTGCAATTATAGCATCCTGAAAGGTGGAAATAACCTGCGGAAGATATTTGAGAAGAAAAAAAAGAATCACTTTCTAGATTTGCTTTCAACTAAATCTCATAGAAACATTGTTACTAAATGCTACTGGATGGCAGAGGCTTGGTTGTTTTTCTTCACCCAAATATTAAACACTGCCCTGTTTCGAGCACTAAGTGTGAAAGACCCCAAGTTAGGAGCACTCACACTAAGCAATTTAGAACCTTAAGAAGAAAAAGTAATTCATAGGGGACAGAGCTGAGAATAAATCTATAAAAATACTTGTAAATTTGCCACATTCATGGGGGAAAACACTAAGTGCTGATTAAAAGAATATTATTTATACTTTCCATAACTTTAATGAATAACAGTAGTGTTAATAAACACTGTAGTGTTCGTTTCCTTTATCATCACCTGCTGGCCAAAAACTTTGCAGAATTTCAGTGATGATCTTTTACAATGTCAACTATGCCTCCTACAATAGACACTCCCCCACCCCCCAGCACTTAATAAGTGTCAGCATTGTACTGAGTGTTTAATGCACATAATCAAGGCACACAAACCTGGGTTCAGATTGGGATTTCACCACCTGTTACTTAAATGACCTTCAAGGCCAGATTCTCCATCATTTCTAAACAACAAAGTACTGCATAAGTTGGATATATTATCATAACTTCACTGTTATGAAGTTATGTTATATTGTGAGGCTCCCACATCTTCTTTTCTGAGAGATATAAAAACTGTCCTGTGTTTACAGGAGATTTTTAGACACCAGGGTATTATAACTAAAGTTCCCATGTGAGGTAGAATATTCTGAGTCCTTGAGAACCAGGCTGGGGCTGCAGAATCCTCAACTGACTAGATGCAGTGATGCTACTAACTCCTAGATGCCCTTTCAAGCATCCTTCCCCGCCAGGCCTTTTTTTGTTTTTCTCCAGCAAATTATCATTTTGGATGCAGCTCAGTCCAAGGGCAGCTTTAATTAATGAGTCAGGTTTCTGGCATTGATAAGAATTACTAGGTTAAGGTCGAGTGTGGAGGGCAGTTTTCATTAAATATACTAAATGAGGTTGCAATTTGAATTGCTATTGTCTATCTCTTGCCGAGCTGCTGTCTTATTACAACAGAAGTGATGGTCTCCAAATCCCAAAGGCAGTAGTAAAAGGATGCCGTGGGAGGGACATTTACTTTTACCACAACTATTAAAATAAAACAGTGTTACTACTTATTTCTCTGGCCAGGATGGTGTGACATCCCTACAGATAGATGACCTGCTGAAGGCCCCCTTCACACCTCAGTGTCCCTGATGGTCACTCTGGGGCTCCTGGCCTGTTCCCATGACAACCAGATGTCAGACATTTTGGATGATACTTCAAGTCCAAAAACCTAAAAGAGAAGCACAACAGCATTCTTAAAATCATTATTTCAAATTTACATTTGCTTATTGTTTTTTACCTACAGTATATTTTTAAATGTTCCATAGAACTTTTATTCTTCATTTTATTTTATTTTATTAAGAAAGGTTTATTTTATAGATCTTCCATGGATTTTTTTTCTCTTTCACTATTGACATATCGAAACTGCTACAATTGATGAATCTTATATTGACATATCATTATCACTCAAAGACCATAATTTATGTTAGGTTGATGCTTGGTGTTGTATATTCTATGGGCTTGGACAAATGTATAATAGCATATATACACCTTCATAATATCTTATAATGTATTTTCATTGCCCTAAAAGTCCTCAGCACTCCCCTAACCTTCCCTTTTCACTATCTACATAGTTTTGCCTTTTCCAGAATGCTATATAGTTGAAATTATACAATATGTAGGCTTTTCAGACTGACTTCTTTTACTTAGTATTATAAGTTTATGGTTTCTCCATGTCTTTTCTTGGCTTGATGGCACATTTTTTTTTTCAGTACTGAATAATATTCCATTGTCTGAGGGTACCACAGTTGATTTACCCATTCATCAACTAAAGGACACCTTGGTTGCTTCCAAGTGTTGGCAATTATGAATAAACAGTGTATCTAAGTTTTTGTATGGCTATGTTTTAAGCTCATTTACGTAAATACCAAGGAGCATGACTTCTGACTTATATGGGAAGAGTCTTTGTGTTATAAGAAACTGCCAAACTGTTTTCCAAAGTGGTTGTACCATTTTGTATACCCACCAGCAATGAGTAAGAGTTCCTGTGCTCCACACCCTCGGCAGCATTGGTGGTGTTGCCAGTGTTACAGATCTTGGTCGTTCTAATAGGAGTGTTATGGTATCTCATTATGTTAGTTTGCATTTCCTTGATGACATATGATATGGAGCATGTTTTCATATACTTGTTTGTTATTTATGTATTTTCTTTGGTGAGGAAGCATATTTTTATTTATAATATTTCACAAACAATTTAATTAGATTTATTTAAATAGTTGCATTTTTAAAGCCTAATGAGTGAAACCGTAGGCAGCAAAAGAGTGACTTGCTAGAGAGACTACTATATTGTTCATTGGAAGGACCACCAGTCCATAAACATGGGACTAGCTTCAACATAGGCACCAAATAATGGCACTCTTAATTTAGTTATGAGAGAGCATTTTAAAAAAGCAATAGATAAAAAGCAACCAGAATTGTGGCAAACATCTTTTACTGGAGCAAAAGTATCTAGGATTTTCTCTACTCTAGACTTGCTGTAATGTGCAACCAAGGAAAATCAGTATGTCAACATTAAACCACAGCATACTGTACCTGGCATGTAGACAGGCCCTTGACCAGGTGGTTTCAGAGATGACAGTCACCATTCAGGTCTAGACCTAAGCCAAAGGATGGCTTAGTGAGGGCAGGTCTCATGTCCTAGGGGATGCAACTCATCTCCACAAGATCTGATCTGAGGGAGAAACCTGCTGTCCCCTTCTAGCCCAGCCACAGGTGTCTGGCACCCCTATTCCTGTCTTTCTGCTAAAGGCAGAAGTTTCTAGTGTGGTTGTATTCAACATAGTGTTCACCAATGACAGGCTTGGTAGGGTCTCATCTCTCTGACCTTTCATTTTTTAATAACTTGCTCAAGGCTAAAAGTCCTTTGGAAGCATCTGTCTGGAGACCCTAAGCCACGTGTGTGGCTCTGACTGCTAAGATGAAGAGAGTGCAAACATCACCTCATTTCTTCTTTCTTCATGAAAAGTGGGCTCTGCCTTGTCAATAGGATATTCTCTCCAAATTAGGAAATGGGCTCAGTGCAGAGCAGCCAGCAAACAACCTATGTATCTACCATACCGTCTTTCTATTTCCTGAAAAATACCAATTTTTCCTCCTCCTCATGATCGTTTCTCCAGTTTCCTCTGCCAGCTGCTCTCCTCCATGTTAATGTGGCTGGCTCCCTCCCATTTTCAGGTTTCAGCTCCTCTGACCACATCAAATGCCCATCCATTCTTCCCTAAGTCATTCAGATGGACCTCCTTTTTGCTTTCCTAACTCATGACTCTCTGATAGTTACCTTGAACAGTGTCTTTTCCTTATGAATTAATTGTGCATCCCAGTCATTCTACCAGAATAAAATCTCCATGACAACAGAGATTTTGGCCATCATTTTGGTCAGTTCTCTCCCCAGGGTAGTGCCTACAACTTACTAAGTGTTTGGGAAGAGTGATGGGCCTAGTGGCTTCCAGATTCTGCCCAGCATCCTTTTGCCCCCATTTATTGCAGACATTTCTACTCCCATTTCTCAGGCACCTGGATTCTGGTTTAACTTAACCAGACTTCACATCTGCCATTAGTTACTAGCTAGATATTTCAGCTGTCTTCTTGGTCTTCTCCATCCATTGTTCCTTTGAGAGAGTGACCCTCCAGCCACCAGCCCTGAGATGCCAACCTCAATCCTTTGAGCATCTATTCTATCCAGTCTCATGTCAGTGTTGAGAGATGGGGGAGAGGCAGCAAGAGAGGTCATCTGGACATCAAGTGTGACTAAGTTCCAAGAAGAGACAGATTTGTGAGTGGGATTAGGGTCAAGGTGGAGATACAGAAAAGCAGTGGACAGTCTAAGGGTTTGGAATAGAGTCCTAGAAGAGAAACAGCAGGAGAGCTACAAATGGGACTAAAGAGAACCTGAAAATAACTCTTGCCTTCTAGAGTTTGACCCTAGATGGACTAGATGGGATTGGCAATTCACAACACAATTCAATAAATATCTTTAAGCTCCTGTTGACTTAGAACCTTGCTGTGCCGGTGACCACAGGAGTCAGAATGCAAAGACAAAATGGACACCCTCTAGAATCCCCTTGGGACTCATGATCAAGACGTTTCCTACAAAACTCAGGGCGACCTGCTCTGCATGTTATTATTCCTCTTTGTGGGCCCAAATATTCAATACATTTGAGCTAAAATTAATGTAACAGGAAAAAAAAATTTACAACATGGCATGCCCTTTCTTGTCTATCAGTAAAATAATAATAGTGCCTATTCATTGAGCCCTTAAAAAGCATTGAACTAAATATTTTTCATGCATCATTTCCCTGAACTCTAATAACAACCATTTGAAGTCTTATGTGTTATGACCGTCATTTACAGGTGGAGAAACTGAACCTTGGATAAGTTCCAAGGCCACACAGGTGGCAAGGACTGAAGTTGGGTTCATCTGAAGTATCATTCTTCAGTGGGCTTGGCTGCCATAGCTCTGCCTGCACAGTCTTCTCCCTCTTTTACTCTTTTTACTACAATGACACTTCTTCAAGTCTGGGCTCATATAAAATTCCCTTCATGGAGTCAGAATCTACTCATCTTTCCTTTATACTTCTAGACCAACTCCCTAGGATCACTCTTTAGCCTAATATCTAAAGCTGCCTTTCATTTTACAGTCATACGTTGCTGAGAAAGTTGTCATTAGGCGATTCTGTCATTGTTTGAACATCACAGAGCAGCGGTCCCCAACCTTTTTGGCATCAGGGACCAGTTTTGTGGTCAACAATTTTTCCACAGACCAGGGGTGAGGGTGGTTAGGAGATATGCAGTCAAATCTCATTGCTAATGTTAATCTGTATTTGTAGCCACTCTCCAGCACTAGCATCATCACCTCAGCTCCACCTTAGACCATCAGGCATTAGATTCTTATACGGAGCGAGCAACCTAGATCCTTCACTTAACAATAGGGGTTCATGCATCTAGAGAATCTAGTGCCACTACTGATCTGACAGAAGGCAGAGCTCAGGCGGTAATGCAGCGATGGGGAACAGCTATAAAAACAATTGAAGCTTCACTCACCTGTCGCTTACCTCATGCTATGCAGCCTGGTTCCTAACAGGCCACAGACTGGTACCAGGGGCCTGGGAGTTGGGGCCCACTGCTAGAGTGACTAACACAAACTCAGATGGTGTATTCTACTACACTCCTAGGCTATATGGTATGGCCTACTGCTCCTAGGCTATACACCTGTGCATCATGTTATCGTGCTGAATACTGTAGGCAATTGTAACACAACGGTAAGTATCTATGTATCTAAACATATCTAAATATTAAAATGGTACAGTAAAAGTATGGTATTATAATCTTATGGGATCAGTGTCATATATGTGGTCCATCATTAATTGAATCAACATTATAGGGAACACAGCTCTAATTAGTTCATTAAGTAGTTACATGTAGAAGCCATAGAGACATGAGTTTAAATTCAGTATTAACAGTGTGGCCATTACTTACTAGCTATCTAAGCCTCAGTTTCTCCATCTGCAATGCAGGATAAAACCCAACTTGAAAGGTTATTATAAACATTCACGTTAGCTAGGCATAGTGGAGCTTGCCTGTAATCCCAGGTACTTGGGAGGCTCAAGCAAGAGAATTGTTTGAGCACAGGAGTTTGAGGCCAGCCTGGACAACATAGCGAGATCCTTATCTTAAAAAAAAGACTTGAGTGAACAATCACAATATGGTTCCTACTTTTCTGGCCCCTTCCTTACCCCACTCAGTTGTAAGCTTCATGAGAGAATGGCCCATGTTATGGCCATATCTGTTCCTTCTTCCGAATCGTGACCACAGGCTGTGGCGTCTGCTCAGTCCCATTATCCACAGGTCAGCTGAAACATTTAACCAGAGGTGGAGATGTGGAGAGAAAGAAGCATATTTACCTGCTCTCCCAATCATTGATTCCCCAACTAGTCACTCAAGCATCACAGTGTTTGTTCATCCATGTACCATCATTATTATTTTATTTCATTTTTTTCACATCTACTCACTTTCCCCTAAGGTTTTATTATGAAAATTTTCGTAATATGAAGAAGTCAAAGAATTTTACACAAACACTTCTACACCTACCACTTGGATTTCATCTTTAGCATTTTATTATATTTGCTTTATCACATATCCAACTATCCTTCTATCTTTCCATCAAGTTATCTTATTTCTGAAGCATGTATAAGTGAATTGTAGACTCCAGTAGACTTTAGCTTCACTGTCAGCATGCATAGTCTTGACAAGATTGAATATATTTTACAGTTTGTAAAATACAATTTACACCAAACAAAATGCAAAACTCTTTAGAATATTATTTGATGAGTTTTGACCCAAACCACAATCAAGATACAGAACATTATTATTACCCCAGAGACTCCTTTCATGTCAATCCCAATCCCCACCCCAAGATAACTACCATTGCCTATTCTAAAACTTCATATAAATGAAATAATATGGCAATAATGTTTTAAAACTAAAAAATTTATTTTTAAAAGTAACATTTTACCACTAAGAGTAAATACAAATTATATCAATTGCTAAAAGGAGATTGTACTCATTAATTACATATAAACATAAACATAAAAATTACAGCCAAAAATTAGCGTCTGTGTTTTCACATAAAATCATCCTTTGACATCCTGTGGTCCTGGACCACTGTGATTCTTGGAATGTGTTCCAGGAACTCCTGGGGTCATAGGATGTTATTTACCTTTTCACCTTCATTAGTTTTTTTTTTTAAAAAAAAATTTAATTTTAAAGATGTGGACTAAAATTCATGGTTAGGTATACAAATGTTCATTATGCAGGTACCCTTGTTGAGAGGTGCTCCCCACCCCAGTAGTCTTATGACTGTACAGTGTAGTTTTCCAGAGGTTGTATGTTGTAATATCACAAGAGGTTGATGGCAAAAGCAGATATGAGAATCCAGCTAGGTGTCTTCTATCAGGCTAGACGTTAAGGAGACTTGCAAAACTGTAAAACAATTCTGTTCTTTTCACTAAATTGTTTTGTTTGGGAAAATAAAGGTTGTTTTAATAAAATATATTATTTATGTAATATGTGTATTACTACGTAAATTAATAACTAAGTACAGTATGTTAATGTTTTATCAATGTTCTCTAAAAGAAAATGAAGTGATTAAAGCTAAGGCTTTGAAGTGGAGTTGAGAGATTGCAAGAGGTTTGGGCTCACACCTGCTAAAGGACAAACCACAGGATGTTCCAACAGACTTGTATAACAAGAAGTCAGTATCCCTCGGCCTTCAACATCTCTCAGCTGGGAATGCCCTAATTAACCAACCAAATCAGAGCAGCTTTGCAATTTTGGATTTCTGCCCAACCAATGAACTGCTTCCAAAACCAACTTGTTTGTGGAAACCTCCTATTAAAAACAAAACAAAAAAACCTTTCCTGTGTCCATCTCATGGGACATAATTCTGGGCTGCCCTGACTCAGTAGACCCAAATGGCAAATCTTTGCTTCCTAAATAAATACTGTTTCTTTTGATTTCAGTTTCATTTTTTTTAATTTAATAGGTCTAATATGGCAAATATTGATACATTTAACTCACATAAATGAAAGAGCATTGAGAGTCTGCAATAATTTTTAAGGCAAAGGGTATGGAGACTAAAACATTTCAGAACACAGAAAGACTGCATTTGGGAAGCCTCTCCCCTAAGTGCAAGGAGAGATTCTGTTCTTTTCCAAGCCTGCAGGCAACACCCAGCTCCTGCTCCACTCTAAGTGTCCTCTTTGGGCAACGTTGACCAGCAACAAACTCATCTGCCAACCCTGGGAAAATGCACCAATATGCAATGTCTTAAAGAAGCACATCTCCCCATGAGCCTCAGTTTGTTTTCTAATTCTCCACATGCTGGTTTAGTCAGAAATGTCTCCAACTGACTAAACATGAAGGAAATTTGGGTGTGCTGGGAAAACCAGCCTCCCCTGGCTTACACTGCCTTTGATGTTGTACAAGCTCCACTGGAAAAGATTAGAGCCAACCTATTACTTGGTGAGCAGATCCGTCACATCACACAAACTGGTCAGAAATACATTTTAAAACCAAACCCCCTTTTGGTACTTATTTGGATTAAAATAAAGCTTTGACTGTAAGATTTAAAGTCAGTTTTTTTGTTTGTTTGTTAAAATTAAGCCATATTTCTAACCTGCAAAGAAAGCAGTTCAGCACAGGGAGCAGCAGAATGAACAGAGGCAATGAGAAGGCACCAGATTGTTATGAATGGGATGCGACTCACGTGTTCAGGAAGGATTTGAACGGTGCATGTACAATCCCGGCTATAGGGGAAAGATTCCTTCACATTTATCTTCTTCTCTCAAAGCCAAGATAGAATTTGCTAGTTCGTTTTTGTTTTTGTTTTTTTCTATTAGCTCTGAAGTCTTAAAAAAATTATACCCTACTCTTGTTTTGTAACAACTTTCTTTCCTATTTACTCCAACTGAATGAGAAGAGGATCATGGTTCTGCATTTCAAAACTCCATTTCAAAAACCAAGCATTCCAAGAATTATGCCCTCCTGTTCTTCATTTTTATTTTGTTGTTGTTGTTGTTGTTGTTGGCATTAAAACAAGCTAAGCTGCATTTTTGCCTTCACTCCTTTATACCTTTAGCCCAAAATGCAAGGTCAAAAGGCAGTATTTAAACAATCATTTTTGGTCTCTCTTCCTTGATGACAAATAGTTTTGGTCGACACAACTAGGGGATGTTCACCTGGTGCCCTTGATAAGGTAACAAATGTCACAACAGCTGAGAAGCCATCTCTTCCATGTGATCCCAAGATCTCCAGCTATTCCTTATCTCAAACAAGACTGATGAGAACTAGCTTCTTCAAATACAAATGAGAACCTCCTTTTATCACTCTGGCAAGATAAATTTTTGTGAAGGTGGGCATTCTCCCTTGCCAAGGACAAAACAAAGGGGAAAGCACGTTAGCTGCAACTACAGGGAATTAGGTTGTAGGATGAGCAAAACTTCCTGAGTAAATGTTATCCACCAGCTGAGTGAGCCAAAGCAAAGGTCAGCGGGTGTCCCTTCCAGAGAGGGAATGGTGCCTACCAAATTCAGTGGAGAGGCAATGTCAATGTTAGTTGCCAAGAGCCTCTGGTTGGCAGCCAAAGTCAAGGGTATCAATGACAAAGAAACCAAAGGAGAAAACATGGGGGGTTGTGAAATAGGCACCTACAGCACATCCTAAAAAGCCCCCTCCTATTTTCTTCCCCATTCCCCAGAGATGAGGAAATTCTGAAATTCCCAGAAGAAAATCTTAGGGAGGAGAGCAGATCAAAAAAGCAACCCTGTGATGGAGTGGCTGAAGAAAAACCTTGGAGAACAGAAGTTTCCATGAGGATTTTAAGTTAATTGTTTTGGAGTCACGGCAGAAACCCTCTTCTCTGTTCTAAGTTATTTAGCAAAATCTATTAGGCTACTGCTGCTTTTGTGAGACTAGATCCTTTAGGGAAATTCAAAGGTGTCATGAGGTCTGTACCCAGCCTAGTGCCAAGAGAATGCAGAAATAGTCCTCTGGACAGAGAACGGATGAGGGACAGCAGACCTCTGTGTGTACACCGCTAAGACAATTAAGAGAGAAACTATTACTTGCATTAAAGGCAAAGCTCAAGGTTACAATAGAAGCCACCTGCTTGTTCTGCATGCAGACAGCTGCCTCTAAGTCTCAGTCCCATCTTCCCAACCCTCTCCCTGTCTTCCCTCTCCCACTCTCTCCCTCTTTCCGCCTCCCCATGCCCATCCTTTCTTCTACCAGGTTTACAATACCCAAGAGGCAACAGAACAGATTCAGGAAGTCAATCACGCAGGTGAATTGCCCACGGGGCAGCCATCCAAATCAGAGGGCTTGATTTTCTAACTTGATGTTAAATCACCTCACACATCTCTTAAGGCCAGAATCACTATAGAGACAGAACATTGCTAAAGTTGTGCCTGACAGTGTTAGAGGGTCAGATCCGTGGCTTGGTCTCCAGAGTCCCAGAGAGAAACTTGCTGGAGATCACACTTTGAGATGTAATGAAAGCCCAGGGGGTGGGGCTGCTCTATAAGGCTTTTGATTAAATTCAGTGGTTTTAAAAGAACTGAAGGCTTTAATAGGAAAGGTATTTATGAGTAAGAGCTGTCTTTTCTGAATTTGGCATCTAGGAAAAACAAAATCTCACCTTGGACTAAGCCTTTACAATAAAACAGATTCATGTCTATTATGGAGTTTGATCCTCACAAGTTCCTGCCTTTTTTCTGTCTCTTACACTGGTAAGTGATTATCTCACACCAAGAAATTGCAGACCAAGGGAAAAACAGCCCAAGTAATCAGTGGAACCATCGACGATAATGAAATTTGTAGGATAATGCTCGATTCCCTGGTATACCTTGCCTATGAGATTCAGTCTGTTTTTGAAAAGTTTTGAGGTCACTTTGGTTTTGTTTGGTCTTGACTTTCAGGCATCAGTAACAGTTGCAACGCATAAGGCCACTTGTGCAGTTGATTTAATCTGGTTGTTTGCAGTGGTTTTCAAGCACTGGCTTTCTACTTGGCTCACACTGGAATCATCCAGAGAGTTTTTAAAAAAGAGTTTTTAAAAAGACTGATGCCTGGGTCTCACCCTTAGAGGTTTTGATTTAATTGATCTGGAGTATGTCTTGGACACAGAGCTTTTAAATCTCTCCAGGTGATTCTCACGTTCAGCCAAGTTTGAAATCCACTGGCTAAAAGCAATGGTTCTCAAGTTTAGCATGTCTCAGAATCACCTAGCAGGCTGGATAAAACAGATTGTAGAGCCCCACTCCCAAATCATAGGTGCAGATGATTTTTTAGCTCAGTTTTAACAAATTCCCAGGCAATTTTGATGCTCCTGGCCAGATCACCACCCTTTGCAAACCATTGGCTGAAAGCATTTGGTGCTAACACTTTTTTATGGTGCTTTTCAAGACATTGATCAGGCTCCAAGAAGAATGCCCCCAAGACACTGACTTCTAATAATGACATCATCCAGTGGACAGAGAATGTCTCCCTGTCCTTTAAACCCCATAGAAGTTCTTGGGCTCTGAGCCTGTTTGTAACGTATGCAAGAGAAGGGGCCAGACTGTGGCAATGAGTGCCTAGGAAAAAGGAACTAGGTGTAGCTTCTGCTGAAGTTTCTGGCCTTGTTTCTCTCACTTACATATCCTACCAACTGCTAGCAGGCACATGGATGAGTGTACCTCTTCTTCAGGTCCATGGGGGAAGGGCTAGCACTGGCCCAATCAGGGCCAAGACTAAAAACCCTTCACAACTCTACCATCTTCTACCTTGAGAACCCATTTGAGCATGGAGTGTGTGTGTGTGTGTGTGTGTGTGTGTGTGTGTGTGTGTGTGTAAACTCAATGTCTTTGGGGCCCAAGAAGAGGCATCTCTAGTCCCCTTCAAGATTGGCAAGAGCACCAGGAAGAGCACTCTTTACAGAGTGTCCCCTGGGGGAGCAAAGATCCACCTGTGCAGTAGAAGAGGCAGAAGCAGCTAATGTGTTCACTGATTATACTCCAGTGTCCTCTCTGAACAATGCCTAGAAGCAGGTCTGACGGCTTGAAACTGAGGAAATCCCAGGAGATCTTGGACGACTAGGAGAAGGGGAGGTCCCCATAAGGAACTCCTCTATTCCTTTGCTCCTCTGGCATGTGGGGACTCAAAGCAATGAATTTATAAAATTAAAGGGGTTGATTCATAGCTTTTTTTTCCCAAATGGAAGAAAGTAGTCATGCAAGTCATGTGTATATATTTTATTAGTATTCCTCCTACAGAACAACAATCACCAAACACTATAAAATGATAGCTGTAAATCTCATTTGACCTACTTAAAACTATAAGGTAGATGATTTCATTGATGCAATTAGTGTCGTACATTTGGAAAGAGGGAGCAAAGACATAAGAGGCTCAGGGGTTGATTTGGAGGTCAGGACCTGGCAAATATGCAAAGGTCCCCACCTTCACTCCAGACTAAGAAATCTCCTCAGATCTGTGCATATTTCATGTTTATGTTTAATATTTTATTTCGTAGATTTTTACTGGAACAGCCAGAACCCCAAACCCTGAAAACTGCATTTTGCCTCTGCAGAGCCCATATTCCAATGAACCCTTTTCCATACTAAAATTTCTTTTATGTTATGAGGACATAAGATGGGTATCACAGACCCCATTTCATTTTTAAAAGTTAGATGTTGTCAAACCGCAGAATGTATCAGAATAACCTGGAGGGCTTGTAAAAGTAAGTTGGGGGGGGCTAAAAAAACCCTGGAGTCATCTTTTGGAGGGTGGGCATCTTGTAGTATGGGCTTCCCCCACTAGGTAAGTGTTCTAGAAACCCATCTGCATCAGTGTACCAGCTAGCATTGTAGTGAGAGGCTGTGTTTGGCTTCAGTGAACTTTTTTTGGAGATTCTTTAAACACGTTTGCCCATTTCATGAGTGATTTACAAGAGCACCTGCCCACACTGCACTGCATGTTCAGCAGTTTTTTACCAAAAACAGCATGACCTCCATGCCCCGCCCTTGCTATTCACCCGATATCACACTGACGACGTTTTTTGTGTTTGCCTGTGTGAAAAAATCCTCAAAAGGAAATGTTTTGCCAATGTGGAAGAGATGAAACGAAAATGGCAGAAGCACTAAAACGCATCAAAATTGACGAGTTCAAAAACTGTTTCAAGCAGTGGAAAAAGTGTCTTGATAGGTACATTGTATCAGATGGAGAGTATTTTGAAGGTGACTGAAGTTTAAACATGTAAGAATAAACACATAATTTTTATAAACAAATTTTGGGTTTTGGGCGGTCTCTTGTCATACAACTTTGCTGGGCCTCATCCCCAGACTTTTTGATTCAGTAGACCTGGGTTAGGGCCTGATAGTGTGCGTGTCTACCAAATTTCCAGGTGCTGCTGCTGCAGCAGCAGTAGCAGACCTGCGGACCACTCTTTGAGAAGCACTACAATAAGACAGTGATTCTCAGCCATAGTTTTGTAATAGAATCAACCAGAAATCTTAAAAAAATACTTAAGTACCAGGCTCCACTCAGACCAGTTAAATAAGACTCTCTGCAGCTGAATGTTGTGTGCATGTTTTTAAAATGGTCTCCAGGTGCAGACAAGGTGGAGAACCTGTACATTAAGGGCAACTCTATAGAGAGTTACAAAGCATTCAAACCTCTAAGTCAGGAGTTCTCAAAATGTGGCCCATAGACCAGCAGTATCAGTATCCTCATCAGCATCACTTGGGAACTTGTTAGAAATGAAAATTCTCAGGCCCCATCCCAGGCCTCTGGAACAGAAATCCCGGGATGAGGTCGAGCACCCTGCTTTAACAAACACCAGGTGAATCTGAGGCTTGGGAAAGTTTGAGAACTATTTCTCTAAGTTCCTGGCTTCCCTGCCAATGACTCACTAGAAGTCGGACTCTTATCTAAGGGCAGTGACAGTGGCATGCCCACAGCAGGCTGGATGCACCAACTGCTCAGTCAGTTAGTAGGGTGGCTGAAGGACGAGGAAGGAGACCATTTATCAGACTGTCAGTGAGGTACCATGACACGCTGCTAACATCCTTCCCAGGACATCTGGTTTCCAAGCTCTTTGAGATAAGGTCTGCAAATGACTTTGTAATGGGCCTCACCGCTGAATACTCAGATGCAGGTCCAGTTCCAGGCCAAATTGGGATGAAAATAAACCAAGCTTGGGTCTTCCCCCTTTGCCTTTCTTAAGCCCCCTCTTCCTTGTTCCATCCACTACCACCAATTCTTCAAAGCTTTCATTGCTATTAAGTTATTCCAGCCCTGGAGGCTAACTAAAGGAAGAAGTGACTGATTTAACTTGAATGTGTCTCCACTTCCCAAGGGTATATTCATTTCAAAAGAAGTCAGCTGGAATGGATAATGCTTAACATAGCAAAATGTATCTTCAGTGATGGAATACTGGACCCTTGACCTAATTGGGAACTGATTATATCATTTCAATGATTACCTGTGTCTTTGCCTTCAAGCTCTCTGTACCCCAGATTTCATATATATCTGCCCCCTTTTGCCCTCTGTTTCCTATATATAAGCAATATAGTTGATTGTAAAAATGGTCAAAAATTTTGTCGCTTCTATCAAGAGGTAGAATTTATTTTAGCACCTATTAAATATGGGTTGGTCTTGTGACTTTCTTTGGTCTAATAGACCATTTGAAACCATGATGCAGACAGAGACTAAAAAATTACTTGAGCACTGGGGCTACCTTTCTTGCTGAGACCACCATGTGAATAAGCCTACTCTAGTGGCTTGAGAATGAGAAGCCATGTCGAGGGGAATCTATGTGCTTTAACTGTGAGTGAGGTCACCCTAGTTTATCCAACCAATTTGCCAAATGACCACAGATAAGCAAGAACAGCAGATAAACCTGGGGAGGGTGGGTAGAGAAGGTAGCCAGCAATGTTTTGCATTACTCACAAGCTGGTACCTAGAATCTCCCCCAGAACAATCCATACCCACCAAGTTCACACAATCCAAATAAACTGACACTTATCTGGCCTAGGACCCAGCAGAATATGAAAGTCTTGTGAGCCATAGACTACCTACCTTCTTCATTTCATAACAATTTACAGGAAGAAAATATTTTATTCAGAGATGCCAAAGATAACTAGTTTGCATTAACTTTTTCATTTTATCACCCATGATGGAACAGAAAGGGGCTCTGTTTACCCATAGGACACATCACAGATCCAGGATTACTAATATGACTACTTTCTCCGAGTGCCAGTTTCCCTCAGTCACAGGGAAGAACTGGATATAATAATGTTAAAAATAGTTCACCCTTATGTGGCTGTCACTGGGAGGCCAGCACTGTGCTCTGAGCTGTATCTCCATCACCTCGCCTGGTCATCACAACTCTCTGAGAATTTGTTATGATACCCATCGAACAAAAAAGAGCTCAGAGACTCCAAGATAAAAAGATTCATGCACAGGCAGAAGAGCCAAACCCTGCTAATTCCAAAACTGATGTTCTTAAGGCTGAGATGTCTGTTCTAAATGCTGTAGAGCTATTCTTTTGATATCTTGTTTCTCTCACCCACCCCATGGAGCTGACTCACTTTGCAAAGGAGAGAGGTGAAAGAGTTGCCAAAGGTCGCACAGCGAGGGAAGGGATGGCCACCATCCAGACGATGTCGCATCATTGTTTGGGTTATTACGAAGCAGTGTTGCCTGACGTGGCCTCGGCAAAGCTGCCACCTAAGTACTTTGTTAGCAGAAAGAGTCAACAGGCAGTGGCAGGCAGTCATACAGGACAGCAAAGAAGAAGATTAAAATAATTACAGCTCTAATTGATCAGCTCTGCTCAAGAGGAGATTAAAAGGGAAAAGGCATATTGAGGAAGGCACTTGACATCCACCCTGGGACAGATTCCATCTGCCACTGTAGCCAGCTCTTGTCCCCTCCCTCCTGGCCCTCAGTCCAGCATTCCCCACTGCAGGGTCCCCAGGACACAGCCTTGATGAAAGTCATTCTTTGTAGAAGGCATCAGGTCGTGCTCCCGTGAAGAACTGCTTTCACAAACAGCAGGGAGGAAGCAGCTCCGAGCAGCACACAGCGGCCTCGGTTGGCAGCCCCTCAGCATGGAGCTGCCAGCAGCATGTGGAAAGTGGGGAAGGAGGTGCCCAGAGCAAGCCCAGCCTGGGGGCAGGGGACTGGAGCGACAAAGACAAGCCTGCGCCTTGTCATCCGCTAACCTCACCCTGGCATATGCAGCCTGGCCTCTGAGCAGCACTGGCTCTGATCTCAGCTTAGTATACTTCCTGACTTAGCTTTTGGCTTTTTGTCCTTTGGGAGCAGGTCCAGGGAGCAGTTGTGCCTTATCCCTGGTGCCCTTCTGTAGGAATTGTAGAGGAAGGGCAGAAGAAGAGACTGGGGCCAGGAAGGATGGAGGAAGGCTAATTAGGAGGGAGTAGTAGCAGCCCGGGCTCTGCCTAGGCCATCTGTCCACACAGCCTGGGCAAGGTCAAGAGCTGGTGATGGGGGCAGGGGACAGGAAGAAACCTCCAGGTGGCCTTTCCCACACATGCGACTATGATCTTACCTACTAGAAGGGGAACTGGGCCAAACACTTGTTCCTTGAGTTCAGGCTCACTTCTGACCTCCTGACACACAAGAGGACCAGAATAACCAGAGACCAGAAACCTCAAGGTTCTCACCCACTTTTTATATGATCAGAGCTGTAGCAGGCATTTGTGTAGGCTGCAGCAGGCATTTGTGTAGGGGGAATGGTTGGGGCAGGGTGGCCAGACATTCATCTACCACATGGGCTATGGAAGCTGAGGAACACGCTTCCCTCTCACTGCCGAGTTTAAGCCAGTGCTTCCCAAACTGGAATATCCATGCCAATCACTTGGGGGTTCTTGTAAAATGCAGATTATGATTTAGAAGGTCAAGGTGGGGCCTGAGATTCTGCATTTCCAACAAACACCCAGACAATGTTGATGTGGCTTGTCCCTGGGTCACAGTTTGAGTAGCAAAAGTCTAAAATATGTTAGGAATAGACAGAAGAGCACAGATGGGCATCACAGCACTCTTATTAATGATAAAGAGGTAGTGAAGATCATGGCCTGGGATGAGACTTAATGATCTCTCTATCCCTTTCCCTCTCTCCTGCCAATAGGTGGATGATAGCTGTACTTGCCCAGCAGGGCCATACTGGCTTATTCAGTGTCATAGAAAAAGATGGCAACTGTAGAGCTGTGACTTGGCCAGTTAGTAGCAGACCTTGTCTAGTCTGCTATATCAGTTAGGGTGGGCTAGGTTTTGCTGCAGTAACAAACAACCCATACATCTCAGTGGCTTAAGAAACAGATGCTTATTTCTCACTTACGTAAAATGTGATATGGGTATGGATGACTCTCCAGGCACCTTCAGAATTCTGAGTTGGCTTCCATCTTCTGGAACTTTCACATCATCACCCTGAGCTCCCATGACCTCCATAACAGAGGGGAGTGAGCTAGAGAGTCAAACACTAGCAGTGAAATGCTTTCATCTGGAAGTGACCTGTATCACTTTTGCTCACGTTGCATTGGCCATAGCATGTCACACAGGGAAAAGCAGATGAAGAGGAAGGAAGGAAAAATTGAGTTCATTTCTTCATGGAGGAAGAGTGAAATAGACATTCCCTGCCTACATTTCCATATAACAGTCTGTTATTATAAGAGGTAATTTTTATAAACCAATATTGTATTTTTATATTTGCATATTCTAATATCTCCTTTTGGGGGAACCTAAGATGGCATTTGTATTTTGGTTTTTTTTTTTTTTTTCTTTTGAGTTAGAGTCTCACTCTGTCGCCCAGGCTGGAGTGTAGTGGCCGCTCCCGGCCACCGCAGCCTCGACCTGCTGGGCTCCGGCGATCCTTCCGCCTCAGCCTTCCAAGTAGCTGGAACTACAGGCGCGCACTACCACGCCCGGCTAATTTTGTAATTTATTGTAGAGACGAGGTCTCGCTTGCCCAGGTGGGTCTCGAACCTGCGGGCTCAGGCAATTCACTCACCTCAGCCTCCCAAGGCGTGGGATTACAGGCTGAGCCACCGAGCCCGGCTGTATTTTGGTTTTTTATGTGTTCTTAGATTCCAATCAGAAAAGCCTAGACCTGGATTCAGGAGACCTGATATTTTTGTACCAGCAATTTCTCTTCTAGTTCTGGGACATTAGACAATTGTTTCAGTTTCTTTTTTCTCTAAAAAATCACACTGTATTAAAACTAGTGTTGCTGTAAATATACAATGAAAGATGAAGAAATTACTAGAAATGTTAAAAATTCAAATGTGCCAGATGGTTGTTATATGCATAAGCCTATCAAAGACATCTCTTTAGCCTTTGTCTCACTCTTTGTATGAGAACTCTAGATGTTTCTCTACTTTTGTAGAAATAATTCCAGGTTTTTTAGCGGCTCTCTCCCAAGTCTTCAGACACTCCATGGTGCTGTATCAGTGCCATCCTCTTCCTCATTCCTTCCAGCTCACAATGATAATGTGCTTTTGCCATAGCTGGTATTGCCAAGAGTAACACCATGTTGGAAGCACTCATCAAATACACCAATCCTCTTTCTCGAGACCGATGATTACTCTGCCAAAGGTGCTGTCCGCTGTCACTACAAAAATTTGATGATGCTGTGTCTCATCATGAGCTTACTCATTCATTCATTCCACAAATATTCAGTAAAGACACATTGTGTGGTATCAGTGCACACAGAAAAATAAGAAAAGGGATGTTATCTAGCAGGGTCATATACCAGTAAAGATTCTTTCAACTGCAAATGATAAAACCAACTCCAGTTCACTAGGGCCAAGGAAGAATTTATTGAACCATGTCAACAAGTTAGGGAAAGGTTGGCTCTTGCTTCTGGGATGGCTGTACCTGGGGTTTGTGCTAGAAGGACTCTCAATAGTTCCTCATCTTCCCTTTCTTTCTATACTCATTTTTTTTTCTACTAAGCACAGGCTTTTATTCAAATGGCAAGGAATATGGCAGCAGGTGCTCTAGCTTTGGATAGCTTCCATGTTAGAATTCTAAGATAAAAGAGTTCTTTTCTCTCCTGGATTCAGTTTGGAAAATCTTCAAGGACAGCATTTGGTGAAGCCTGGTAATTAATGAAATTCTTCCTCCTTGTTCAATATCCCTTCCTCTGCTTAACAACTTGTGGGACTCAGGGAAACTGACTCTATCTCTAATTCCCATGGTAGATCTATTCTTTAAGCCAATCCAAGTAATCATTTGCTCTCAACAATGATTTTTTCAAGAATCCAGTCTGAAGCTTATCAATGTAGGACATTTTGTTGGCTACTATTATTGGTCTGCAATCAGCACCTGACCCAAGTTCATTCTATCAGGCTAAAGAATAGATATTTAGAAATATGGGAAAGATGTTCTCTCTTAATTCCTCTCATTCCCCTCTTCTTTCTCACTAAACATTCACCATGAAACATAAGACCTCAGTTTCTGTGTAATTGTCATGTGACTGTGAGAGAAGTCAGCCTGAAAATAGTCTTTATAAGAAGAAGGCTGAGCTGAGAAAATGACAGTGACAGAGTCAAAGCCATTATTGTACAATGCTTAAATCCTTCCTTCTCTGTACTCTTCCTGTTATGTGATAAAATAAATATCCATTGTTCATTGAGTCAGAATGAATCATTCCAATTGAAATATCAATCAAAGTTCATGGGCTGATTGTTGAGACAATCACAGTGGCTGCAGCAAAGGGTACTAAGATTGACGTAGTAGAAGTTAATGACATGACACCAGGAAGGCAGAGTTCTAGAATTGTTCAGAGAAAACACATTGCGATGGGGCAGTTTCCCAAGGGAAGAGTGGGGTTGACGCCAGAAGAAAGAATTGGGGGAAAAAATGCTAAGTAGAAAAATACATGTGGTCCACTCTTGTGACATACAGACATTATTAAGCCATACAGTGTCAGAGCTGCTATTAGATACGTTTACAGAGTGCATGGTGGGGCACAAGGAAGGGAGCGGTCAAGACCATGTGGGAGAATCAGGTAAGGTTACATGGAGGAGACAATGCCTGAGCTGAGTTGTATTACTACCTATTACTGGACAATAATCAACAACCAAACAGTGCTTTAAGATAACACATATGATCTCACACAGTTTCTGTGCGTTAGGAATTTGGAAGGACTCTCTCAATAGGTTGCAGTCAGGATATTAGCCAGAGCTGCAGTCATCTGGAGGCATGGCCAGACTGGAGGATCCGCATTGAAAATGGCTCATTCACATGACTGGCAAGTTGATGTCATCTACTGGTAAGAGGACTTGCTTAGTTCCTTATGGCATGTATCTCTCCACAGAGCTGATTGAGAGCTTTGCAACATGGTGACTGAGTTCACATAATGTGAATAATCCTAGAGAGAGCAATGTAGAAGTCACAATGTCTGTTATAATTAAAGTCACACTCTATCATTTCCTCAATATCCCGTTGCATATAGGAGGTGACTGTATAGGGGTCAATACCAGACGATGACCACTGAGGACCATCTTAGAAAATAGCTACCACATGAGTCTTGGGAAAGAAGTCCACACTATCTCTGATAAGGGAATACAGACAAAGCAAAGAAGAAGAATGTCTGGAGCGCACAGTCTTTGAGTGAAGCCTTTAAGGAAAGGAAGGATAAATTTAGATAAACAAAGAATGGAAAATGGGAAGGATAAAAACAAGAGATTTCTCCAAGCTTCTCACCTCTTTTTCCTTTGCCATCATCTCCCCAAATAAGAATATCCTGCCTCTCTCTGTCTAGTAGAAGAAGATAAACTAGAAACTCAAAGGGTCCTGGAGTAGGTAAGCTTTCTTGGACTAATATTCAAAGTGTCCCTTGGCTGGCCAGAGCAAGTTACCAGAGTTTCTGGCTAAGATACACACAGGAAACACCTGTCTGGAACTTCCAAGTTGAGTTCAGAACTGGTCTCTTAGCCCTGGTCATTGTGGATTGCTCTACTTCATTCATTTGCTTTATCTATCCCTACGTTTCTATGTATAAGGTGTTGGGAATTTTCTTGAGACAAGGTTGACAGATGGTTGCTGTAGCCTAGAAGAGGCAAAAACAACCCAGAGATGGGTAGTAGAGATGCAGGCAGTGAAATACAAAGCAGAAAATAAAATTTAGACAATCAGTGAAGATTAAGCCAAGGAGAGTCATTAAGATGATTCAAAGAACTGAATACAGGGCATGACAGACCATGAACCAGTACTTCAATTATTATTTATGAGATATCCATCAACCTCAGATTTTGAGGCCTATGTTGACATGATCATTCAAATACTGGCATTGGGCCAAACAAAATACTTTTATTAAGTGGCATTGGCAATAAGCTCTTTCAACCCATCCCCATCCCACTCTAACCCTCAGGCCATGAAGGGAAAGACTCAGAAATGTAAAATCCAAAGATTACTGAGGCTCAGGGTGGAGCAAGAGATAAGGTGAAGCTCAGTGAAGGCAGCAGAATGTTCACATAACCCCATCACTGTTAAAACTTTATTGGTTTATTTTACATGCTTTTACAAACACCCAGGGTCAAAACTGGCATTACAGAAATGTCAAAATGTCATGTTTTCAAGCCTTAATTTGATAAAGGATATTTAATAGCAAACTAGTACAACATCCAAAAGTCATCCAACATCATCCTTGATGGTAAAATGATGAACGTTTTTCCTTTGAGTGGGGCAAAAGACAAGGAATTCTTTGGAATAAATCTAACACAAAATATTTAAGACTTCTACCCATAGAAGTGTGAAATTTTACTGAGAGAAATTAAAGAACAACCAAATAAATGGGTTATAAGTTTATAGTGTAAAGCACTTTAATGTACTATCAATCAATATCCCAATGGAATGTGTGTATGTATGTAGGTGTCAAAATTCACAAACTGATTTTAAAACTATATGCAAATTGCAAAAGGCTAATAAGCTAAAACAATCTTTAACAAGAATAACAAATTTGATTCCCCAGATATCAAAAATTACTACAAGCTTATAGTAAATAAGTAAACAAAAATAGACTAATATTTTTGTCTATGGGGCAGAATAAAGTTAGGAAACAGACCCATGAATGAATGGACACCGATGAATGACAAAACTTATTGTACAGAGAAGTGAGAAAAGGATGGACTTTTCATTAAATGGGGGCAGGGTCAACCAAATATTCATATGGAAGAAAATGAAATATTTTAGAAAATAAAACATTCATATCTATGTAAAAACAATGAAAATTATGCACAAAAATAAATTCATCATTTCCATGGATTGCAGAGCTAAATTAGAAAAGAAAATAATAAAATTTTTAAACAATCCAAAAAAAAAAAAAAAATCCCTCATGACCTTGGAGTAGGCCATGATTATTTTAACAGTATACAAAAAGCACTAACAATGAGGCAAAAATGGACTGCATTAGAATTAGAAACTTTGTTCACCAAAAGATACCATTAGGTGGTTGAAAAGGCAAATTACAGACTCAGGGAAGATATTTTCAACAGGTGAAATTTATAAGATGCTCAGATTCAAACTATGTAAACAGCTCCTACAAATCATTAAGAAAAAGACAAAAAGCCCAGTGAGAAAATGGACAAAATATTTTAGCAGGCACTTAATTAAACAGGATATCCAAGCAACCAGTAAACACATGAAATGATGTTCAACTCTATTAGTTAGCAAGAGATTGCAATTTAAACCCACAAAGAGCTATCACTGCACACTCTCTAGAATGGTCAAAATTTAAAAGGTTGGTAACACCATGTGTTGAGGAGATTATGGAGTCACCAGAGCTGATGGCAGTATAAACCGGTGCAGACACATTTGGAGCACTAATTGGAAGCATTCACTTAAAATTGAACATATGTTCAACCTATGACTCAGTAATTTCCCTACATGCTATACACGCATCAAAATACATGTCCAAGAATGACCATAACAGCATTATTTTTAATAGCGTAATAAGCCTGACAACAACCCAAATGTCTACAGACAGTGAAATGGATAACTAAACCATGGTATATTCATGCAATGCAATATCATAAAACAACTAAAATTAATGACTTACATGACAATATTCATGAATCTCACAATGTGTACTGAAAAAAAGCCAATCACAAAGGAGTATATATCATATGATTGCATGTTAAGTTCAAAACTAATTGTGATGCTGTAATTCTGGATAATGGCTAAACTCAGGGACGAAGGATGAAAAGGCCGTGATGAGCCGGGCTCAGTGGCTCAGCCTGTAATCCCGCGCCTTGGGAGGCTGAGGTGAGTGGACTGCCTGAGCCCGCGGGTTCGAGACCCGCCTGGGCAGGTGAAACCTCATCTCTACAATAAATTAAAAAATTTAGCCGGGCGTGGTAGCACACGCCTGTAATTCCAGCTACTCGGAAGGCTGAGGTGGAAGGATCGCCGGAGCCCAGCAGGTCAATGCTGTGGTGGCTGGGAGCGGCCACTGCACTCCAGTCTGGGTGATCGAGTGGGACTCCAACTCAAAAAAAAAAAAAAAAGAAAAGAAAAGGCCGTGATGAGATGGAGGATGAGGGGGTGTCTGCAATGCTGAGTGTATTCTCAGTCTTGGCCTGGATGTCTGTTACACCCATGTAATCACTTTGTGATAATTAATTGAGCCAAACATTTACCATTTTAGCTTATTTTTCTGTAGACATAGTATACTTCAATAAAATAGTTATTAAATGTTTTAAATTTATTATTTGTGTTATTTTAAAGATGTGGGGAACAAGTCAGGATTAAATAGATAAGTGGTCATTGTATAGGTAAAGTTTGGGCCTCTCTTTGGTCCCTACTTTGCCTAGTTTGAGATCAGGCACTCTTGTTGATGTCATGTGCCCCCCAAATGTATTAAATTATTTTTTAAATGTCATGTGCCCAGCTGGACATAGGAATAAAGGAGAATGAATGAATTAGAAGGCATGGTATCTATGGATATTTTTTTCTACTTAAGGGAGTACAAGATGTGCAAAATAGTTGAGGAAATAAAATTATTCTTTCCAGATGAAAAAGGACCTTCAAACTTTTGTGAAGATTATTATTTGTGCAAAGATGACAAACTTATTTATTGGAAAAAGGCACACTGGGCCAAAGAGTGGAGTTCAGTATTCTCCAACAAAGAAGACTTGGAATGTAGATGATTTCCTGGATATCTTTGCTTGAAAAGGTCCACATGAGAATATCACCAGCTTTGCCAAGAGTCAAGGGGACAGGATGAGGCATCTGAATCCCCTAGAAGTCCCATAATTAATCACTAGTTCTTCCGTCTTGGAATTCAGTGTTTCTGAAGACAGAGACTGAGTGTTCTTTCCTTTTGTTCATCCTTCACCCAGCACATGACTCCTGACATTCGTTCATATTGACTAACTGAACGAACACCAACTCTCAGGTTCCAGGTTGTGCCTGGGCTCAGATTCTGGTTCAAGGAACGGAGCTGGTTCAAGCTAAGGAACTCTCTGTACTCCTGCCAACCTCAGCATGTCAGTGAGTATGGAGGACTTACGTGCATATGGGCATGAATCCTGTTTTTCCAGTTCTCAAGTTTCACAGAAGTGTTCCATGAGGAATCTGGATCTGGGATAATAAATCTGGCAGAACCACTCTTGTCATAACCAGCCAGTTTCTTCTGCCTACAATCTTAACAGATGGAGGTCACAAATAGAAGTGTCTTGATACTGTTTTTGAGAATAATAATGCTTCAACTATTTGGAGCACCATACCTTCAAAGCACTCAAAATGCTTCCCACTTAGGGCTTTCATGAGCATTTATACCACTTAGCTCTTCAGGTTTCCCAGACACCAAAGAAACCAACTGAGAGTGAAAATTATTGGTATTGTTAAAAACACACAATACGTACTCCTGGAACACTTGTCAAACATTGCCTCACAAGAGACAAAAATATACTTTCAACAGCAGACTTCAGTCTAATTGTGTCAGTGAGAAGTCAATGGAAATAGTGCTCTTTGGAGAATCGGTGTCACACTTCATTTCCACTGCCTATTTTAGGGTCCTTGTTGTTTCTCCCCTAGACTGTTGCAATAGTCTCCCAATTTGCCCCTATCTTGGCACCGTCCATTTGAACCGTCTGTGCTGCTCTATTTCTGCACTGTCCAACACAAGAGCCACGAGCCACATGTGACCAGTGAGTACTCGAAGTGGGGCCCATGCAACTGAGAAACTGAGTTTTTAAATTTTAATTGTCTTTAAATTTAAATGTAAGTAGCAACCAGGCTCACACACATGAGCCAAGTGAAAAAATGCATCCAAGAGAGGAGCAAGGGTTGTAGAAAACTAGAGAGGGCCACAGAAACCTGGGCCTTCCACTCACAGATCTTCTTTGCTTTTTTGAAATCTGGGTTTTTGTATGATGCTGTATCCCTCGTGAAAAAATTCATTAATAATAAGATACTTTGACGTCAAACCAACCCTGCTTGCTGGCCCAATGCAGCCTGTGGGCCATCAATTTGGGAGCTCTACTCTAGTTAATTACCTGAAAGCAGATGTCACTTTGTTACAGCTTGCTTCAAAACAGTCTCTGTCACCTGTTCATAAAACCCAAACTCCCAACCTGCCACTTCAGCTTTCCCCAGCCAGACCTCAAGTACTCTGCCCCGCCTCTCAGGCACCTGACCTTCACTTGTGCTTGATTGATCTTGGAGTTAGTTTTGCACTTTGCTCTTGCTCCCACCTTTAAATAGAACTCACCTCTCCTTCTCCTGTGATGCACGCCATCTGCCTGGTCACAGAGCCAGGCATCAACATGCGTGCTGTTTACACTAGGATTTAGCCCGAGGTTAAATCATATGGCCCAGATGTGAGTGCGGAGCCTGGCACTTAGAAGCTACTTCATGAGTGTTTATCAAAGTTGGGCAGATTGAACAGAGATACCTTATTTTGCCTTTTCATCAAATCTCCCAGAACTCTTCAGGCACTGGAAACACTTGCACTGTTTTGGGATGAACAGGCGATGCACATGGGAAATGACAGCAAAGTTAACTTAGGGAGGAGCATTGTTTGAGTTCTAGATCACATGGTAGCAAAATCCTCTTATGTTCGTGGCTCAGGAAACCAGAAGGAAAGAAATTATGTCCTAGCCAACCATAAAGAAAATAACAAAACAATGCAGTTGATGTCTAACAACCCCAGGGAAGGTATATGACAGGAGTAGTTATTCTTTCAGAGCAGAGGAATAAAGAATAATTCCAGAGGGAGTTTCAATAATTTTTATATTATTGAAGATCAAAAAAAAAAGAATGGTAGAAGAAGGCAAATCAGTCACTCAGAGTCCCATTATACTCAGAATAACGGTAATGCATGCATTGGGCTTTTCCACATCTTTGTGTATGATATTTTTTGGCTGCATTTGATATTCTATTTAAAAATTATCATTATAGTAGGAGATATATTTCTAATTATTAGACACATAAACATAATTTCACTTTTTATAGTATTCCCTCAAGTGGATATACTGTTTTCTTTTTAGTTGTCCAATTAAATTATTTACAGCTTACACTTCTGTAACTAAAGCTTGAGGAATATTTTATAATGTATATAACTTTTTTCCATATTTCAAATAACTTACTTAGAAAAGACCTTAAGAAGTAGAATACCTGGGACAAGTAATTTGAATATATTACTGACTCTGATATACAATACTAACATCACCACTTTTAAGTTGAGATCTCAGCTCTGGAAAACAAATTTAGGGAGAGGAGAGACAAGTGAGCTGTTAATCAGCACCGTCTTTCTCATGTCCCTTTGTGATGATCTGCCTGGTCTTATGTCAGTGTTACATGTGGTAGTGGATGGTAAACATAGCCACAGAGTCTTTCAATTCCTGTTTCCATGTCCTTCGGCACTGTGGCTTTGAAGTTCCTTCCATCAAGATGGGGAAACTTTGTCCATGTGACCTGGTTTGACCGATGGACATTATCATACATGCTGAAAACAGGCTTGAAAAGAGCTTGCTCGTGAAGGCCTGCCATCCACTGCCTTTGGACCTGAGCTGCCATGTAAAAAAGCCTGGGATGGAAGACACAGAGCCGATGAGGCACCTCATCTGAGTTACCCCAAGACCAACCAATCTTCCAGTCACCAGACACTTAAGTGAGGCCATTCTGGACCATCTGACTCCTACCTGGCCACAAAGACCCAAAAGAGCCCAGAGGGTATCAGTGAAGTCACTTAAGCAACTCAAAGAATTATGAGGCAAGTTGTTGTTTTAGGCCACTACGTTTAAGGTTAGTTTGTTGTGAAAGCTACTTGATGCACATACAGATTATGAAACAGAATAAAGTAATAATCAACACACTTGTACCATTGAGGCAGCAGAAAACAATTTCTCTATTTAGATGTCTCCAAGATCTCAAACTCATAACCAGTAGCACCCAGCTACTTGCCAGGTGATAATGTATTTTTATACCAATAAATATATCCACATACCAATAAATTCATTTCAATGTAGGGTTTAAGCAAGTCTGATAACTACTTCTCCCCAAAAAAGAATTCTCCCTTCAAAAGTGTGTCTTTCACGAATTTTGTAAATTTTAGTTTCAGATATAACAAAGGCCCCTGTTTTCCTCTCATATTGTCTTGCAATCTGGCTACCTATGGGAAGAAAGGAACACAAAGAGGTCTGTAAATTTATATTCTGAACCCATTCAAGAAAACTCTGGCTCTTACCCTCAAATCCAGATAACACCCCATCTCCTCACGCCCCATCCTCCCACCTACCATCAGATCCTGTGAGCCAGATAAACCTATTATGCTATAAAGGGACAGGGAGAAGAAGTGTGATTGGAGCATGGGACACATCCAGGCAGCATGCCATATGGCAGGACTCAACTTGCTGAATTTATCCATATTTCAGAATATCATTGTGAAGAATGTTACCCTTGCTATTTCCTCATGAGATTCCAGAAAGCAGCCTTTGTGCAACTGAGTGGGAAAGACCTCTAAATGGGTCCCTCTGTCCTGGAAAGGGGTCACAGTGCAATTTGCCAGTCCACACTAGTTCTGAAGAAAAGAGTCTCTTGTTACTCTGGCCATGTCTTTCACAGGCTGAAAACAAGAGGCCTGGGGATTTGGCTGAGTTACCACTCCGATGGCCCAAAGAACAGCCAATGTTCCTCTCCCTAGAACCTGGCAATGCTCCTGGAGTATAAACAGAGTCCAAATACTAGTTGTCATTCAAAGGCTTTGCATCCCAGGGCAAGTCACTTAACACCACTGAGTCTCTACCTCCTTAACCATCTCACTGATTTCCCTAGGGAGCTGAGAGCTCACAGAGACAATTTTCAAATGCAGAATGTTAAGTGGAATTTGCACTAATCCAGACAATTGGCAAAGGGTAGTACTGAACAGATTCTATTTTTATAAGCACAATCTAGTTTTCCATCAGACTTTAAACGGCCGTCCAAATACTTTGCTATAAAATTTTGTTGTATGGGAAATTGCAACATACAATTGGTAAATTTTAGTTGTACATTGAGGTTTTACCCTAATGGATTTTTGTCCTGCAACAGCTCGTTGGATCACAAAATGTGGAGTGTAGCTTCTGAGAAACTCCTAAGACATATACATTTTAGAATCCATGTTAATTGATGGCTCAAACCTGTCAATAGGTTCTATAAAGTCACAGAAGTCACCAAAACTGTCTTGAGCCTGTTTCTATCCTTCTTTCCAAATCTCGGTTCCAACACTTTGTCTTCATGGTCCTTCAATTCTGTTCAGAGAGGTCCTATCACTCTTCCCCAGTGTCAATTGTTTTCATTTTCTACTGAAGCTGCAACTAATTACCATGGACTTAGTGGCTTCAAAAACCCCAAATTTGTGTTTTTGTTTTTAGATTGGAAAATACAGTTTATTTAGAAAGTAAATTAGAGAGAGAGAGAGAAGAAAAGAGATTCACCTATCCAAGGTAGGGGAGGGGGCCAAAGCTAAGAAAACATGGTGGCCATGTCTCAGAGAACACATGACCTGGCCAGTGCTTAACAAAACAATGGTCAACACAAATTTGTTATCTTATGTTCTATAGGTCAGAAATCCAATGAGGGTATTAATGGACTAAAATCAGGGAATGGACAGATCTTTCTGGAAGATCTAAAAGATCTAAAAGAAAGACCCATTTATTTGCCATTTCCAACTTCTAAAGCCACTCGTGTTCCCTGACTTGTAGTCACCTTCCTCCATTCTCAAAGCCAACAGCACAGCATCTCTCTGACCCCTCCTCTATCATCACAGTCAGGAAAGACTCTGCTTTCAAGAAACCACGTGACTAGCTTAAGTCCACTCAGGTAATCTAAGAAAATCTCCCTCCCTATCTCAAGATCCTTAGTTGCAGTCACATCTGCAAAGTCCCTGTGTTGTATAAGATAACATAGTCACGGGTTGCTAGGGTTAGTTAGGACATGGACATCTTTGTGGGCCCTAATTCTGCCCACCACACCCTTTCATTCATGTCTTCTATTCCTGAGTGTCCTGACAACTGCTCTTCATCCATCAAACTTCAAACCACCCTTTAATGTCTCAAGCGCAATTCCCTTCAAAAAGTTTCCCTGCTCAGTCAAGATGGAAGTAGTCTCTCCTCTGAGTTCCTTAAGGGAATCTCTGCCCTGATCCAGCAATAACCAGTTTTAGTTACCTTTTCAGCTGAACATTTTTTAATTCCCTAGGTCATCTTTAGGAGCCCTCTAATCATACCAAAGAAAAGAAGACATACCTACGAATGTTGCAAGGATCCAAAACTCTCATTTATACACTTTTTAGAGTCTCATGGCATTGAGAAACTATAACTGCTAAGCGATTGATCAAAACCACTTTATACTAAGTATACTTTACTTTGCAGGGCAATCTAAAACTTTTTTTTTAAAGAAAAAGAGAGTTTGTAGTAACTTGGGAAATACCTTTTTGGAGTCAAAACAAACCATGAGAGAAAGCAGTGCACTATCTTAAGCTCACAGAGCAATGGAGTGTTGTTGCAGGTTTATATGCATTACAGAAACCCCTTCTTCCCAACCTATAGAGAGCTCTGGCATTATCCCTCCAAAGCCTCACATTCTTCATGATCTTTCTGGCAAATGACACCTCCAAACTTTCTGGTAACAAAGATCCTGTTACATCTCGAGAATCCTAAGTTGTCTTAAACTTGATGTACCACAGAAAATGTCTTGCTCTTAATCAAGGTTATAAAATATGTCAAACAAGCAGAAAGTGCAAAGGATTGATTAGGAAGGGCCTAGAATAATTAGCTGAACCAATGGAGAACAGAGGAAAAGTCTCTAAGTGAGGACCAAGAAATCAGGTGGCCCGGCCTCTAGAAAACTAACAAGTTTCTAGAGAGGGTAACTGAGGAAAATTCAAAAGTGCTCTTATTTCCTAGATCATTATGTCTACTAGATTTTAATTAGGCTCGATTTGCTTAGTAAAGGCTATAACTTAAAATGCAATTTCCCTTGTCTAGGAGCAGAATGGCTGAGCTCTGTATGTGCAGGTCTCTTGGAGGGAAGAGTATATAAAGGTGGATGCACAAAACATCAAACAATAAAACTCAAATTTACAGGTGGAAGAAACAGAAAGTTCAGTTCTGTGATAGGAAGACATTTTTAAAAGTCAGAACTGTCCTCAAATGAAGTGATCTACCTCTAGAGAGGTCAAGGTGTGCATGACTGTAGTGCAGGGAGAGTGGACAATCCAACAGGGTCTTCTAGACTTTGATCAAAGAGACCATTGCTTTTGAGGGGAAAAGATACAACTTTGGCCCTAGGCCTGGGGTGAAGTGCAGACGCCCTGCCTGAGCTCACAGAGTATGATGTGGACCCGCTACATATCTGAAGAGAGGTGGGGTGTGAGTGGCTGCAAAGATTCTCATTGTGAAGCTATGAACTCCACAACTGGGCCATCCACACACTCTCATGCAGTGAAGCTACTGTCAGAAAGCAGAGGCTCAAAGGAAAGACTAGCATCCTCGGTAAGGAGGAAAGTAACTCCCAAATCCTCTTAGAAGGTGCCAACTAATACTTTTGGCAGACAAGGAGATGGATATAGACGTGAAGATCAAATCAGCAGACCCAGCAGACAGTGGTCTTGTTTAAGATGTCAACAAAGTTGCTTTAATGAGAGAAACTTCAACAACAAAAGCAGAGAGGACACAACA
The DNA here is from genome assembly GCA_963574415.1 of Tarsius wallacei. NCBI lineage: Eukaryota > Metazoa > Chordata > Mammalia > Primates > Tarsiidae > Tarsius > Tarsius wallacei. The sequence continues at coordinate 2,906 of CAUYQG010045186.1, read as the reverse complement.
GGCTCATAGGGGATATATCCCAGGAGAAAATCGCCAGATGAGCTTGCTGTACCTGAAACCTCCATGCAATGACTCTTATTTGAAGAACAGTTTGTCTCAAGCAAAGATGCTGCATCTTTGAATAAAATGTAGGCTGATTATCTAATGCCTACATATCATATATATTATATATATGTAGTGTCTGGAGCATTGTAAGTGCTCAATAGATGTCACATAACATCATTATTACATTCATTCTGAGAGAAAATAAACACAACTGAAAATATCCCAATTAAGGACTCCACCTACCCCTTTTGATATGCACATTTTTAAAGATATATAAGGAAATACTCACACGTTTTCATCTCAAGAAAGCAAAAGTAAGTTTTCGTTGTATTTTTATTATAAGCCTGGGCCTGTGATTTCCACCCCAGGAGTAGGAGGAAGAAAGACAAGATATGGAGGGAGGAGATAGAAAGAAAGATTTTTAACTTGATCATCCTTCCACAGACTTGGCTGCAGGTTGTGGATATGGCTTTTCTCTCCTCATCCCCAAACACTGAGTGACTAACATTTACTCTGTGGCTCAGGGGAGTCCAGATAAAAAGTGGGCTAGAGACAGTTTGGGTAGTATCCATATGTTCTTTGCCTCTATAATTGATGGCACATATGCATACTTTTAACCTATAACAGTATCTTAGAGTCTTGAATGTGTATTTCATGTGATCAATATAGTCCAAAAATGACTTCTTTAGAGCGGATCAAAAGGCATCCCGCAGCCCAAGTTTGACAAAGGAGCCATGGAGAACTGGAAAATTCTTAATGAGTGCTATCTAGACTATTCCCATTGGTGTACTGGTAAATAACAATCAGCTTTCCAGTGTAGAGTTGAGGAGAGTGCTGATTCGTAACATTTGCAAATTTCAGTGACTTAAATACTTTTAACATGACTAATTTTAAGCTACCAATGGTTCACAAAATTCCTCAAAATCTAACAATCAGTTCTCGTGAGTCAGAATGAACTGGCTCACATCACCAAATCTATTCTGAAGCAAAAGGAAAATGTAACCATTGGTTACTTGAGTATTCCCTTCTCCATTATTTTTTTAAATCCACCACCTCTTCTTGATAAAAACCCTCGAACATCTAGGCATAGATGAAACATACCTCAAAATAGTAAGAGCCATCTATAAGAAACCTACAGCCAGCACACTGCTAAACAGACAGAAATTGGAACCATTTCCCCTGAAAACCAGAACAAGACAAGGATGCCCACTTGTAACCCTCCTTTTCAGCATAGTTTTGGAAGTCCTAGCTAAAGCAATCAAATGAGAGAAGGAGATTGGGATACCCAAATAGGAAGGAGGAAGTCAAGTTACCCCTCTTTGCAGATGACATGATGATATACCTCGAAAACCCAAGAGAATCTGTCAAAAGCCTCCTTGCACTGATAAAGGACTTTGGCAAAGTCAAAAAAGTTCAAAAGACAGTTGCATTTCTATACATCAACAATAAACAAATGGAAACCCAAATAAAAAGCACAATCCCATTCACAATAGCCACACAAAAAATTAAACACCTTGGCATCTTCCTAACCAGAGACGTGAAAGACCATTATAATGAAAACTACAAAACACTGCTGAAAGAAATCAAAGATGACACAAACAAATGGAAAAATATTCCATGCTCATGAATTAGAAGAATCAACATTGTTAAGATGTCCATCCTACCCAAGGCAATCTACAGGTTTAACACAATACCCATTAAATTACCAGCAGCATTCTTCTCAGACCTGGAAACGACAATACAGGAATTCAGATGGAAACATAAATGACCACGAATAACCAAAACAATCCTCAGGAAAAAAAAAAAAAGCGGGACGTATCACACTCCCAGACTTTAAACTTTATTATTAAGCTACAATAATCAAAACAGCCTGGTATTGGTACAAGAACCAGCATATAGACCAATGGAACAGGCTAGAGATTCCAGAAGCAAAACCTCAATTTCTCAACCAACTCATCTTTGACAAAGCCTCTACCACCAACCACTGGGGAGAGGAGAACCTATTCAGTAAATGGTGCCGGGAAAACATGCTGACCGCATGCAAAATATTAAAACAAGACCCCTACCTATCACCAGATACAAAATCAACACTAAATGGATCAAAGGCCTAAACGTAAAATCTCAAATTATAATAACCTTAGAAAATGCAGGAGACACCCTTATGGAAATGGAAACTGGCAACCAGTTTCTGATCAAAACCCCAAGTGCCCATGCCATAAGAGATAAGATAGACAAGCGGGACCTCATTAAACTGACAAGCTTCTGCAAAGCCAAAGAAACCATCAAGAGAGCAGGGAGACAGCCCACTAACTGGGAAAAAATATTTACCAACTGTATGTCTGACAAAGGCCTAACATCTAGGATCTACAAGGAACTCAAACATGCAGAAAAAAATAAACAACCCCATTACAAAGTGGGCAAAAGATATGAATAGACATTTCTCAAAGAAGACATATGAGCAGCCAACAGATACGTGAAAAAATGCTCAGCCTCACTAGTCATCAAGGAAATGCAAATTAAAACTACACTGAGATACCACCTAACCCCAGTCAGGGTGGCCATCATCAACAACTCAATAAACGACAGATGCTGGAGGGGATGTGGCAAAAAGGGAACACTTCTACACTGTTGGTGGGAGTGTAAACTAGTACAGCCTCTGTGGAAAACAGTTTGGTGATCCCTAAAAGATCTAAAAATCGACTTTCCATAAGACCCCGCAATCCCCTTACTAGGAATATACCCGGAGGAACTCAAAACACTCTAGGAAAAAAATACCTGCACACATATGTTTATTGCAGCATTGTCCACAATAGCAAGAACATGGAACCAACCATGCTGTCCATCAAAAGAAGACTGGATAA